>OY998179.1:161951050-162058550 GCA_963921935.1 Galeruca laticollis | reverse complement strand
AAAATGAGAATGTATTTCCCGGAGGTACGAAAATAATTTTTCTCTCTCTCTCTCTTTCTCTCTCTAGACCGTTGCCAAATAGAACAAATCCCATCACGATCGACTTACCATTCGATTTCCTTAAAATCCCGAAAATAAAAAATGAGTAGAATTATCCGGGGATCGTTTTAGGAAATGAATTGAATTTTGCGGTGGCGTGATGAATTAAGAAACATCAAAAAACGGGATAAAGTCATTAGACGATAATGGAAAGATGTCAAGAGAAAAGAAAATTAAAATGTATCCACCATGTTCCTGCGTTTATAACTAAATAAATGATTCACGTGTCTTTTCACAATTATAAAATCCTTCGAAATGCTTGCTAATTATTATTCACAGGACTCAGATACCAAATGAATTTAAAGTTTTGCTTTGAGAAGTGACAGTAACTAGCGAAACCTAATTTGAAACTGGTTCTGCTGTTAGTTAACTTATTTAACACACAATCGTTATTCGCGTAGTTCCAATGTGAAACGAGCTTTTCCGAGCATTTTAATGGTTAATTATAATTAAATATTAAGAATAGGTATTAAGAACAATTTATTTAACAAATAATAATCGTTATTCGCTTAGTTGCAATGTGAAATCAGCTCTTTCCAAACAGTTTAATGGTTAATTATAACCAAATAAGTAAAAGCGCCTATTATGAGGTAGTGCCTAATATGAGATATGCCGGTTTTTTCAAATGCTGCCGCGTTTTTGTGAGTTGGCTGCCGTTATACGCTCACTGTTGATGACCAAAGTACTATATCAGTGCGAGTCTAGCAGCGCAACGAGTTTGAGTGTTGTTGATGACTATAACAGAGTCGTGAATATAAAATATTCTTCACGTGGTGTTTTAAAGGTTACTAAATATTGTATTTTATCAACAGTAACTGAGATGGTGTATTTAACAGAGGAAAAAGACAAACATGGACCCAAAATGCACTGAACGCTGATGTACATGCTGTCCGAAATAGTAGTAAAATACTTAGTAAAATATCGAAAAGTATAACTGAAAACACTGCTAAGAAACTCAAGGATGAAATTCAGAAACTCAAGGAGGACAATGCGCAAATTACTAAAAGAATAGAAAAACAGGATAGAATTATAGAAACTCTGGTGAGAAAGCAAGAAAAACAGGACGAAGCTACTAGAATCACAACATGTTATTTTATGGATTACAAGAAAGTGAAGGAGAGGTCTGAAGCAAATTGGTATTGGATATAGTAAGAGGAACAATGAATTTGACGTTAGTGAAGAAGTTATTGCATCATCTTTCAGAGTGAGAATGAGAGTGAGCGGTATAGTCAGACCAATATTAGTGAGATTTTCTACCGTCTATTACAAGGAACTGGTCTACAAAAATAAGAAACATTTAAAACAAACCAAGGTTATGGTGAGAGATGACCTTACTCCTGATAAAGTTAAAATCTTGAAAGCTGCACTGAATAAAGTGGGTAGGAATGGAACCATTTGGACACATAATGGAAACGTGTTTCTGAAACTTAAGAATGCTAATCAAATTATGAAGTTGGTCTCCATAGGTGACATTGACATTTAAATGGTCTGAGTGTTTTGATATCTTTTTTTCTCTCTCTAAAATATATTAGAATATATATTATTGTAATGTTTTTCTTATTTATTTAAACGGTAAACGGGTGGGATACATTTTTAAACACACGGTATGGCTACTAATTTATTTAAACACTAAACTAGTCACTAACACTCAATTTATATATACTCAACTAATCACTTAATTATTAATTTATATCTACAGTATATTCACTCAAACTAATTTATATAAACACTTAACTAATTTATATTCACTTATTTACTTGTTTATCCCACGATGTTAAATTATCTACTAAACTTATCCGCTGATCGGTCCTTTATATATATTAGTGCCTTTTTTACTAGAGAATTCTAGATTTCGGCTTACACACACGAAAACAATTGGCTCTCGCTTTTTCTAGATAAGACTGGTCACAAAAACAATGTTTAGATAAGATAGTCACAATCGTAAACAGTTATAAAATAAACGGTTTCAAAGATTAAAACTAACTTTTCCGCATCTGTGACCCTGAACAATATTCTATGATAAAATTGTTAATTGTATACACTTCGGGGGATGTATCGTGCTAACAAACCGAAATTTCCAAAAATGTAGTATATCTGGAATTATAGGACCCGATGTACTCGCTCTAGTCAACTCAAAATGAATAGGGTGCATCTGTGAAACACCTTGAACAATATTCAATCATAAAATTGATCCATCGTATACTCTCTGGAGGCTGTATCGTGCTAACAAACTGAAAATTCTCCTAAAATGACAAAAACTTGGTACTCCAAGTACCATAGCACCAGTGTGCTGCTTCGTAACATTATCATACCTTCACATACTCCGTCATAGAACAAGAATTTACCTAGTTTTATTTAAATCTTTGTACGTTAACTCATAATAGGATTAATTTTGTAGCACCAGCAATTTGGGTGCAATTAACTCACACCTTTGTGGTGGTTTTTTGCATTGTTGATGGTTTTTGCTGATTTTGAAACTAATTTGATACTTTACATTATTTTACTGTTGATAAAAATTAGTTCAGGGACATTTAAAAATGGATTTCTTAAAAGATGGTTGTGTGATTGCTAGATCCTTAGGTCCTTCAATAACTGATGTAAAACAAACTATTTTGCAGAATGACTTTGATATTGTTTTGATATGCGAAACCTGGTTAAAAAATTCGGGTATTATTTATGTTATAAATATTAGTAATTATTGATTATACAGAGCTGATAGGAATTGTAATGGTAAATGAGTATGTATCTATATTAGAAATAGGATACGTGGCGAGATAATTATGAATAGACTGGACTACATTTGGGAACAATTGTGGATTAAGGTGGTTATTAATAAGAAATCTTTTGCTGTAGGTATTATTTACAAACCAAATGAACAAAATACGGATAAGTTTTTAGATGAATTTGAAGATAGTCTTGCCTCAATGTATCCTACTATTGATGAAATCATTTGTATGGGGGATTTTAATTTACATTTATTGGCGTATGAAAATGCGAGCGTTAAAAAATTCAGTTCGATTTTAAAATCACTCAATCTATGTCAAGTAATTGATGAACCTACTAGAATCACTGCGACATCTGCAACACTCTTAGATTATGTAATAATTCCTGAAGGTACTAATTATAATAAAGGTATTATGCAACAAGTAATTTCAGATCATTCAATGGTATTTTGTAAGTTGAAAATATCTAATGAACAGAGAGGTCCTAAACTTGTTACATATAGAAATTTTAAAAGTTTTGGTGATGATAATTTTCAAAGTGATCTCTTTGACACGTCGTTTTTCAGGATATATGATCAGGAAACAGTGGATGGGAAGGTTTCTTAGTTAGTCAATTGTTTGAATAATTTGCTTGATAGGCATGCTCCTATTGTTACATTCAGGGTAACAAAACCTAAAGCACCGTGGATAACATTTCCTATAAAGAAAATGATGTTATATATATGAAAATATTAATTTGAATATAATCACTAATTACAAATAAAACAACGTTCAATGTGAAACGTATTTATTCGTACACTGCTTTTACAAAACTCGTCCATATATCGATAAGGTATGTATCATATAAAAACATGTAATTAAATAAAAGTGAATATACAGAAATATATATACGTTTATCTTACACTTTCTCCCCCTTCAAAAAATATATACAAGTTAAACTAATAAAAAATAAATAACACTTTCAGTTAAATTAATAAACTAGTCGGTTTGGCTTACTTATTAAGCTCCGCCGTCTTAACTGACGCGAATTATCAACGCTAGGTGAAACCGACACTTCCTGATTCGAATTGTTCTCAACTAAACTATCCCTGTCACTTGCTACAGAATCATTACATACTAAACTATCATTATGTACACTATTCACATTAAAATTAGATCTTGGAATGATCGTGACCGATTCTTCTTCTTTTGAATATTTTGAGTTAACAGTTTCAGTCTCATTACAATTATTTACTTTTAACTGGTCAATGTGACGTTTCCAAATAAATCCATGATCTGTTTTTATAATATAGGTTCTTTCTCCAAGAACTTCTTTGACCACACCTTGGCACCAATTTGGAGTATTAGCCCTAAAATCGCGTACTAACACCCTATCATTAATTTTAAAATATGTTTGTCTTTTCCCTTTAAAATATTGGTTTTGTATGAATTGTTTATTTTCGACAACCAATTTTGTCGATGGCAATAACAAATCAAATCTGGTGCGCATTGTTCTGCATTCTAGAAGGAGCTTCCCCTGTAGTTGTATGAGTGTTTCTATAATGAAATAGAAAACGATTGATAATTAAATTAAAATCTAAATTTTTATTTTCACTTTTGGCTTTATAAATAGCTTTTTTTAGAATCTTAACTGCTCTTTTCCATTTGTAGAAGGGTGGTAAGGTGCAACTGTTAGATGTCGTATTCCGCTCAATTTTAGAAATGTTTGGAATTCATCCGAATTGAAATTGGTCGCATTTTCGGTACAAATTTGGAAAGGTAAACCAAATATACTAAATAAATCACGAAAAATTTTAATAGTACTCGTAGCCGTTATATCGTGCATTTGAAAACATTCTATCCATTTTGAGGTTGCGTCCTCAATTACCAAGGAGTTTTTATTGAAAACTGGACCAAAAAAATCGGCATGTAACCTAGTCTATGGTTGCTCAGGCCATTTCCAGGTTGACAATAATGATTTGGGTGGTTTGCTCGAGTGAAGTGCACAAGCATTGCAATTTTGAGATTGTTCTTCAATCTGTTTGTCAGTTGAAGGCCACCAAACATATGATCGTGCAAGTGCCTTCATTTTCACGATACCCATATGAGTACTATACAATTCTTTTGAAATTGAAGTATGAAATTTCTTTGGAATAATCAACCTGTAACCCCACATTAAACAGTCTTGTTCCATAAAAATTTCATTTTTTTTTATAAAATATGGTTGAATTTCACTTGAAGGACAAGTAGAAGACCATCCCCTTTTAACAAAATATATAATTTTACTAAGAATAGGATCCTTCGCCGTCTCTTTTTTTATAGAGTGAACATTCAAAGGAAAATCGGAATCTTCAATATAATTTAAATATGAATAATAGAATTCTGAGCTTAAAAATGAAGTACATTTTTCTTTTTCGGGATTAACGGGAAGTCTGGACAAACAATCTGCAACATTATCTTTACTTTTGACGTAAACTATGTCATACGAAAAGGCTGATAAAATATGAGCCCATCTTTGTATCCGATTGGCTGCAAAAATTGGTAAACCTTTTTTATTGCCAAAAATGGTTAATAAAGGTTCAAGGTCAGTGCATAAAATAAATCTTTGACCATAGAGATATTGAAAAAATTCCTTTACGCCAAAAATAATGGCTAGAGCCTCTTTTTCAATTTGATAATTTTTTATTTCGCTGAATTTTAACAAAGTTGACGCAAAAGCAATTAGCCTTTCCGTTTTATCCTTGTAGACATGAGAGAGAGTGGCTCCCAGAGCAAACTGAGAAGCATCAACCGTTAGTTTTATTTTTTCTTCGGGATTAAAATGTGCTAACACCGAAGAAGATGTCAACATAGCTTTAGCTTCTTCGAAACTCGCACACTCAGGCGTCCAATTGCAAGCTGAGTCTTTTTTTAACAAACAAAAAAGAGGTTACAAAATTTGTGATGCATTGTTAATAAATTTACAATAAAAATTTACCATTCCTAAGAAGGATTTGAGTTCCGTAACTGTTTCCGGAACCTTGGCTTTTTTAATAGCAGTAACTCGCTCGTCTAGCGTATGTAATCCAAATTTGTCAATTACATGACCTAAATATTTTACCAAATTTTGAAAAAATCTACATTTGTCTTTTTTTACTTCAAGTCCACATTCATGAAGACGTTTAAACACTTTTTCTAAACGCTCTAGATGCTCACGGTCATCTTTACCTGTTACTAAAATATCATCAAGGAAACAGACAACACCCGGAAAAACAAACATTTGTTCCATTATATTTTGAAATATAGCTGGGGCACTAGTTATCCCGTAAGGTAAACGTTTATAAGAGTAAAGTCCCTTATGTGTAGTTATAGTAACAAGTTCTCTAGAAGCTCCTGTCAACTCCACCTGTTGATAAGCTTCCTAGAGGTCGATTTTTGAAAACTTATCATCACCTTGCAATTGCGAAAAAAGATACTCTATTCTCGGCAAAGGAAAATGTTGAATTAACAAATTTGGGTTTAACGTAACTTCAAAATCTCCGAATATTGTTATACCTCCATTGTTTTTTAAAACTGGAACGATAGGAGTAGCCCATTTTGAAAATTCTGTTGGTACTAAAACATTCATTTTCACTAACCTTTCGATTTCCTGTTCCACTTTGGGTTTTAAAGCGGAGGGTACTGGTCTAGGCTTGCAAAATTTCTCCACAGCGCCTTCCTTCAGCTTTAATGAAATTTTAAATTTGTTAAATGTTCCCAATCTGTTATCAAATATAGCACCATATTTTTCAATCAAAGAAGTAACCTGGATAGAAGCATCTATATTTTTACAGCTTTCTAATAAATTTGTATCAGATATATCATTCAAACTTTCGGCTTTCTGAATTTTGCAGATACCCAATTTAAGCATATTTAAACCATTTCTACCAATTAGTGGTGGACCCTCGTCTTTAATTACATAAGTTTTTAATACATAATTTATATTTTCAAAAACCAAATTGAAATTAACAAGTCCCAAGGGTTTAAAACTAACACCCACATAATCCTTCAATGATAAATCATTCTTTTCTAACTTTTTATTTGCAAAATGTTTTTGGTATAATTTTTCAGATATTGCGGCATGAGCAAAACCAGAATCCGCCTCAAAACTCATTGGTATATTTTCAACAAGCATATTTTCAAAAACAGGTTTAATATTTCCATTCTTATCAACATTGTCGCTTAAATTCCCAAAATTTTACAAATAATTATAAAATTCATCAAAATTCTCCGTAACCGGTTTATTTAAATCCGATAAATTAAAAATTGATTGGTCAGTATCGACTTCATTATCTACTTCCAAATATTTATGTGAAACTTTTTTGCACTGAGTAGCTAAATGGCCTCTCACACCACATTTATGACAATTACAATTTTTATATGCACAATCATTTACCATGTGATTACTACGACCGCAAACAGTACATTTTATAGAATATTTACGATTGCTTACCGTAGGATTTCTGACACTATTCTTACCAGCTAAACCGCTGCTGCCTTGGTCTTTTTGATATCGCTGAAACGGCTGGCTAGAAGAATTGCGTGTGATCTGGCCCTTATTCTTCCTTTGACGATGGAAATCGAGTCGGTCGGTTCTCGTTTCACCACCGCACCCAAGCTTTCTCTCAACGCGTGTTCCTTCAAAGAAGATTCCTTGGAAATGGCTAATCTAACTACTGAGTTCAGCGTAACATTTGCGCTGGAAGCATCTTCTTCAAAAAGCCGATCCATTATCCTTTCTTCACTAATGCCGATAACAAAAATATCACGCATTATGACACCTAATTCAGTGCCAAAATTACACTTTGAAGCTAAACTTTTTACACGTGCTTCCCAATCGCCAACACTTTCACTAGGTTTCCTCCGTGCAGAGTACAATTGTAATCTTTCTGCGAAGTACGACTTTACTGGATTTAAATGTTCGTCCAATAATTTAATTAATTCATCGAAAGTTTTTGCATTCGGAAGATCTGGTACACATAAATTCCGCACCAATTTATAACAATTCTCCGATAAAGTATTTAAAAGTATGTTTTTTTTCGGTTAACGTCATTTATTTCATTTGCAATAAAAAACTGGAATAGTCTTTCTTCAAATACCGAAAAATCCGATCTATCAGGATCAAAAGTATTTAAGGTTCCTAATAACCCAAAACATTGTTGATTATCTTTATCAGCCGGCATTTTTTTACCACTAGCACTTACTTAAAAACAAAAATTTCAGCACTAACTGATAAACTATACTTATCGATTATGCACACGTGAATTCAAAGAGAAAAACACCTCGTCGCCAACTGTTATATATATGAAAATATTAATTTGAATATAATCACTAATTACAAATAAAACAACGTTTAATGTGAAACGTATTTATTCATACACTGCTTTTGCAAAACTCGTCCATATATCGATAAGGTATGTATCATATAAAAACATGTAATTAAATAAAAGTAAATTTACAGAAATATATATACAGGGAGAATCTTACAGGGAACAATTGTGGGTTAAGGTGGTTATTAATAAGAAATGTTTTGCTGTAGGTATTATTTACAAACCAAATGAACAAAATACGGATAAGTTTTTAGATGAATTTGAAGATAGTCTTGCCTCAATGTATCCTACTATTGATGAAATCATTTGTATGGGGGATTTTAATTTACATTTATTAGCGTATGAAAATGCGAGCGTTAAAAAATTCAGTTCGATTTTAGAATCACTCAATCTATGTCAAGTAATTGATGCACCTACTAGAATCACTGCGACATCTGCAACACTCTTAGATTATGTAATAATTCCTGAAGGTACTAATTATAATAAAGTTATTATGCAACAAGTAATTTCAGATCATTCAATGGTATTTTGTAAGTTGAAAATATCTGATGAACAGAGAGGTCCTAAACTTGTTACATATAGAAATTTTAAAAGTTTTGGTGATGATAATTTTCAACGTGATCTCTTTGACACGTCGTTTTTCAGGATATATGATCAGGAAACAGTGGATAGGAAGGTTCCTTAGTTAGTCAATTGTTTGAATAATTTGCTTGATAGGCATGCTCCCATTGTTACCTCCAGGGTAACAAAACCTAAAGCACCGTGGATAACATTTCCTATAAAGAAAATGATGGACGAAAGAGACAAAGCTCTGAGAAAGAATAAAATAACGAGATCTGAAGCAAGTTTACAAAACTATAAAAATGTACGAAATTTTACATTCCCATCCATCAAAAGGGCATATTTTGTCCATCAGTTCGCAGCAGTAAACCAAAAGATATGTGGCCAATTTTAAGAGCTAATACATTTTTACTGGACAAATCACTTGATATACCTACCAGAAAATCTGAGGGATGCAAACAAAGTTAATAGGTTTTTATTGAATCGATCCCGCAATCTGAACCATCGGATGAAATAAAGTCTTTTTATAAATCGAATTAACTTAATAATTTTGATTTCAAATTTAATGAAATTAATGACTTACTCGTCTATGAAGCAATTTGTGATATTAAAACAAACGCTACCGGGTGTGATGGATTAAATATAAACTTTATCAAATGGTGTTGTCCATTTATTATCCCGACCATTACACATATTGTGATTTTTGCATAACCGAAAATGTCATCCCGGCGGTATGGAAGAAAGCGGTTTGCTGCTTTGGTTCATGTTATTGATGACATTTTCAAAGCTACCGACTCGGGTTATTCGACATTGCTGGGTATGTTAGATTTTAGTCGCGCTTTCGACACTATAAATCACGATTTAAAGATTTGTATTTTGGAATATATGGGTGTTTCTAATGATGCTTGTTCCTCAATAGAGAACTACCTTAAATTCAGGCAACAGGAAGTTGTTATGGATGGTATTAGTTCAGAGGTACTAAGATCTGGTCTACCTCAAGGGTCGATCCTTGGGCCACTGCTGTTTTATATCTATGCTTCTCATCTCTTAAACAAAATCCGGGACTGGCAGATCCATGAGAAAAGCGATGGAAATACGACGCAACTCGAATTTAGAAGAGAAATTGTCAAACAATACTTAACAAATGCTGGGGTTAAACCCAAAGGAGCAGGAAGACCCTCAACGTCTTTGACTTCCGTTACGCTTAACAGAGTTTCAGACAACGTTAGGTATGATTATAGAGGTCATTTATGTTTGCGCATTCCAGATAATAAGAGACGACGTTATGCAGGAGAAGGTTGTGTATCGGTTGGGAGAACAATGTGCTGCAAATGCGATGTGAGGTTATGCATCGACTGTTTCTATAATTTCCACAAAAAATAATGAATTTAAAGTAAAATCATGAATTTCAATATTTTTTATATTTCTGCTTTTCTAAGCGCCTAGTGTTACCATATGGTCACATCATTTTTTTCTGATAAATCAAACATGAAAAAAATATTTTTAAATTTTTTTACATTTAATTAATTACAAATGACTTGGTTTACACAACAAAAATTATAATACTGAAAAAATATTAATTTTGGCGTTAATGGGTTAATACGCGGGTACGTTTCAATGTCAGCTTGAAACTCTCTGACATAAATAACTAGGTTTAAGCTAACTTATCCCTTATGTATGATAAATAGTAACTCGGATGTACCTTAACTACAGAGCAATAAAAGGTTTTGCGCATGCGTTATGAGGTTTTAGGTTAACACGCTATTTAAATTCAGTGCAGTTAAGGCTTGCGTTCGGCAAATTGAGGCGTTTTGGAGTAATATTACTTTTCCTCCCAACCTATCTATTATGCGAGAAAAGTATTGGTTTACCCCAAAAAAGTTGGTATTTAAAAAAGAATTTTTCAGTTATATCTACGTTTTCCATCAAGAACAACACGAAAAAATGGTTTTTAGAAAAAAAATCCTGTGTGTATGTCGTCGTTGTCGTCGGCCACTTTTCGTTACATGTCTTGTTAGAACGATACAGCCTCCGGAGTCCCACAAGTCACCAATTTCATTATTGAATATGGTTGAGAACATTTTACAGATGAACCCTATTGATTTTCAGCTCAACAAAGCCAGTACAACGCGTGCTATGGTACTTGAAGTACGACATTTTTGTAATTTTTTGAGAAATTTCAGTTTGTTAGCATGATACAGCCTCCGAAGTGCAACAAGTCACCAGTTTTCTGAATGAATATTATTCAAGACATCTCACAAATAAACCATATCGATTTTCAGCTCACCAGAGCCAGTACAACAGGTGCTATAGTACTATAAGTACGACATTTTTGGAGAAATTTCAGTTTGTTAGCACGATATAGCCTCCGGAGTATATAGAAGTGACCCATTTTATGATTGGATATCAGTCAGGGCGTCTCATAGATGAACCTTATTGATTTATAGCTCACCAGAGCTAGTACAACGGGTACTATGGTACCTGAAGTGCCACATTTTTCGTCCTTTTTGGAGAAATTTCGGGTTGTTAGCACGATACAGCCTCCGGAATGTATACAAGCGACGAATTTTATAATTGGATATTTTTCTTGGTGTCTCACAGATCTTCCTTATTGATATTCAGCTGACTAGAGCAAGTACAGCGGGTCCTATAAACTCAGATATACTACATTTTTGGTTATTTTTGGAGAAATTTCGGTTTGTTAGCACAATACATTCCCCGAACTGTATACAAGTGATAATTTTATGATAGATTATTGTTCAGGGCATCTCACATATGCGGAAAAGTTAGTTTTAATCTTTAAAACCGTTTATTTCTAGATGGGGCAGTCTTACATCACAATGGTGTCAGATTTGCAGTTAAGGTACACGTATAATTTGCTATTATCTCCAAACTAAAGCAAGACATCTAGCTAGAGAATTGCTTAAATTTTCATACGGCATACATATCTCGATTTTGAAAAAAATGTAGCTAAGGTGTTCTTCTTTAACACGGCAGAATATGTTTAAAAATTATATAAAAAGCAGAAAAAAAAGTTTTCACCTAAAAATAGACGTCTTCATTTTATTTTGTTGTAGGTACTGATTTAAAAATATATTGCCAAAATTCATTTGTTTATAACAATGTGTTTTTTAATGAACAAATGATAATTCAATGAAACAGATTTTTGTAATACGAAAGAACGTGATAAATAAAAAATGAGTCATTTATATTAATATTTAGTAACACAAAAAATAATTAATTAAGAAGTGCGTTGTCAATAAAAATTTTTTTAGAAACTTTTTTTTCATAAATTTTTATCAGGAAATAAATTCTTGAAAACAATTTTTCAAAAATCTTATTAACAATGCGTTTGTTTATAACAATTATTTAAATAATGAAAGTTGAAAATTTGGAATAATTATTATTATATAGCTTTCAGCAATAAGAAAACAAAATAATAACAATAAATGAAAAAAAAATTCTGATTACTTTATTTACATTAAGTAATTTTTTAAAACCTTTCATTGTTAATAAAGAAGTGAAAAATAAAAATTTTCCGAACTTTTCCAACTGGGATCTTTTCTATTTCCTTTCAAGAATAGCTCCAAAAAGTCAGCGTTTTCATGTTAACTTTCAACTGTTAAAATTAACTATTTAACAAAAGCTTGGTTAAAACTAAAATTGGGATCAAATTCCTTTGTTGACAGATTATTGTTTATTCATGTGTTTAGATAGTACAAACATTTTTTTATTCTTCAATATTCATATTTAGTCGGATAAAATAATGTTGTTGAGCAAGCTTTTGATTAGGTTGACGCACGCGCTACAGCCGCTGCCCGTTTTAAACTCAATTTTCACCTGCAAATTACAATTATAAATATTATCGGTACAGATCCGGAAGGTAGCACTTCTCCTTACGATATTCTCTGCTCTTTTGAGATATTTTTTCAAATTTTCATTATCTCAAATAGTTCTTGAAATATTTTCACAAAACCAAACCATTCTTTTTTTCTTACGTAATTGTTTTATAACTTTTGCCGGCCTTTATTGTCAAGATGAGCGTTTGTTCGAGATGTTATTTCGAATTGAATAAGACCAAAATCATATTTTCCGGTGGTCCAAACTACATTTATAGCGAAGTGGAACTTGCGAACCAGACTTTGAGCTCACAACCTATTTCCAATTTTTGAAATAAATTACCGCTTCGGATAAAAAAATTCTCTGACCAAATTAAAACACTTGGTGAAATTTTAATCAAATCCAATACTACAATTTAATCACAGAATTCAATTAAAACTTTCAATATTTAGTCGTTTTAATTGTATTTCCATTCGCACTTGACCAGTATTCGTTCGATTTTCCCATCACCGAACAATTTTCGATCAACGTGTTTGTATAAATCTTGTGCAGAACAGAATTACGCGTCATTTTATAATTCACTGTATTTTAAGATGAATATATCCTGAAATATTTGTCTTTTCAACTTATTTTTAGACACTTTACAAAAAATAATGAATTACTCTTATTGTTTCAAACGAAACTTACTGTTTCTAGTTAATTCCGCAATATATTGAAAATATTTTTAAAATTCTAAGATAATTGACAATTGTTTCGATATTAAATATCATTGTCAGAATGACAGAAGTTACATTCCATTTGAAGCCTATCTGATGTTTAATAATTATTTTGGCTAGACCAAGAAGTGACATACCTAGTGATTGACTTAATATATTTTAACAGAAAAAAGAACAAAAAGATGTGATGTTACAAATATTAAAGCTTAATTATTATTAGCCCTATGGAGATATCCTGGATATCTTTTTTCCAGGTAAGATCAGTATAACTGTGCAATGATATAGAAAACCAGAAAAACTATATCTGCTGATCTTTACAATTATCACTTACGAAGACAGTTTATTAATGGAAAACTGCCTAGATTTATCTGTTCATTGACAACTTGATATTGTGGGTTTCTTAAGTGTCTTCTAATTTTTAACTCTTCAAGGAAATCCAGTTCTTGTTTCTTATCACAAATATGTTGTACTTCTAGTTCTGTATTAGGTGTCAATAAATGTTTGGTGTCAAGTAGATGTTTTGCGTAGTGGGACTTTCCTGGTTGTTTTAATCTATATGCTCGTAAATATTCACTGTATCTGAGCTCAAAATTTCTAAGGGTTTGACCCAAATAGACAGTATTACATTCTGGACATTTAAGTTTATATATTCCAGACTTCTAAAATAAGAGACTCCCTAGACAACTACATAAAAGTTGTACAATATGAACTCACGTTCCAACTACATCCAGTAGAATTTGACTGCGTAGATGACAAAATCAGAGAAAGTGTCAACTCGATGAAGCACAAGAACTTTAAGAAACAAGAACAAAAACTGCAGAAACTTGAACACACAAAACATAGAATTCAATACTCTAAACATCATGAAATTGTAAGTACTTACATATCAACTCACTTTGCACCACAATTTGAAAACCTCTCAGACACTAATTTTACAGATAGTGAAATAGAATTTTTGAATAAAAGTTTAAAATACAGCATACCACCAAAATTCACGAATAATATTAAACTAATAATAGCTACAGAATCTGAAATAGCTTTAAAATCGAATACAAATAATTTTCTTTATAAGAAATTAAAAATTGCCAATTTAATCACAAATATTGAACCGTCAAAAGTTAAACATCAAACAAAAAATGACATTACAGTTTTGAATTCAATTAAAAAGAAAGTAGAAAGTAATAACCTAATAGTAACAAAATCTGACAAGGGGAACGCCACTGTCATATTGACAACTAATGATTATAATTCAGAGTTATATAACTTTATAGAATCTAGCGAAGTACAAGCTCTTACAGCAGACCTAACAAAAAAGTTCTCTAATAATATAAGAGATATTGTGAATAATTCAAATTATCTTTTAAATGATTACGAAAGGAAGTCCATCGTTCATAAAAATCCTCATTCTCCACAATTAAGTATATGAAACCGTTAAATTACATGAAATAACGAAACCAATTAGTCCTGTAGTTTCTCACGTTAATACTCCTAATAATGTATTAACAAAAAATTTAACAATATACTTAATAGTTACGGAAGTACATCTAAATACTCAATTAAAAATTCAATAGAAGTAATCAAAAAATTAAAAGCATTCAAATTGCAAGATAATTCTAAACTAATTTCATTTGATGTTACCAATATGTTCATTGAAGTTCCTCCTAAAGAATGTCTAGTACCTGTACGAAAATTACTAGAAGATAAAAATATTTATCCAGGAATAATATCGGATATACTTAATTTATTTGATGTATGTATTAATCAGAATTATTTCACTTTTGACTTTTTTTTCATCATCATCTTTAACTTTAACTAAAATTTAAAATAGATGTAATATATAGGGTTTCCTACAGTTTACAGTTCGCTATATGAATTTTTTCATCTTCTCAATCATACATTTGATTCAATGTTCATCACACAAATATGTTGTATTGTCATACACTTGTTTTTCTACTGCACGTTGGCTTATTAGCCACCGTATTTTTAACGTCAAACTTGTCATCGGGTATCATTTAGTTTGCACTTCTGAATGGGAGTTTCCATCATGTGAATTATAATTGTACACCCTCCTAATAGGGTTATTTCAATGTTTTTTATTTTAATGACATCATCGTAACAATGACCTCACTTTTTACATTGTTTGATTTTATTAACTGGATGTTTTTGACACCTATTTTGGATCCTTTTTATGACGTAAGTTCAACTTTTCAAATTGTTTTTTTCAAAATTTTACAAACATTGTAATTTTATAGTACAGCTTTGATAATGGCCGAAAGCGCATAGCTGCATATTAATAAATATATACACACTAAGTACTCGTCGTTTACATTCACTATATAAGATATATATTCAAAAAGAAGGTTTACCAATGGGAAGCCCTATATCACCAATTTGGGCAAACATGTTTATGGACAATTTGGAAAGAAAAATCTTTGACAGTAATATTTCAAAAAATGTCTTATTTTGGTATAGATATGTAGATGACATATTAGCTTGTTTTATGGGTAGTGAACGACAATTAGATATATTTTTCAACCATAATAATAATTTACACCCAAAAAGTGAATTTACAATAGAAGTTGAAGAAAATAAGTCAATCAATTTTCATTATTTTAGAATTCAATGAATTATTAATGTACTTGATTATTCAATTTACAGAAAACCAACACACACTGATGTAACTATTCCATATAACTCCAATCACCCCATGTCACATAAATTGGCAGCATATAATCCAATGATACATAGAGCTTTTTCAGTTCCTATGAACAAATGTAATTTTATTAGGGAAATCAATACAATTAAACAAATAGCAATATCCAACGGTTATCCATTATAAATGATGAATAAATAGATTAATAATAAAGAGGAAAACGTGTCATTAAAAATAATATTTCCTGAATAAAATAACGAAATAGAAAATTATAAAACCATCACATAAGCAGGTAATATTTCTAATAATATTTCAAAGATAATATCTTCAGCTACGAATACAACAATTTCTTTCAAAACAGAAAGTAATGTTAGCACTAAATTGTTATATGTTAAAACAAAAATATCCACATTAAAGAAGTCTGGAATATATAAACCTAAATGACCAGAATGTAATGCTGTCTATTTGGGTCAAACTCTTAGAAATTTTGAGATCAGATACAGTGAACATTTACGAGCATATAGATTAAAACAACCAGATAAGTCCCACTACACAAAACATCTACTTGACACCAAAAATTCATTGCCACCTAACACAGAACTAGAAGTACTACATATTTGTGATAAGAAACAAGAACTGGATTTCATTGAAGAGTTAGAAATTAGAAGACATGTAAGAAGCTCACAATATCAAGTTGTCAATGAACAGATAAATATAGGGAGTTCTCCACTTTTGATCTGTCTTCTTAATTGATAATTGTAAAGATAAGCAGATATAGTTTTCCTGGTTTTCTATATCATTGCACAGTTATAGTGATCGTAATTGGAAAAAAGATATCCAGGATATCTCCATAGGGCTAATAATATCTAAGCTTTAATACTTGTAACATCACATCTCCTTCTTTTTTTTTCGATTAAAATATATTAAGTCAATCACTAGGTAGGTCACTTCTTAGTCTAGCCTAAATAATTATTAAACATCAGATATGCTTCAAGTGAAATGTAACTTCCGTCATTCCGACGATGATATTTAATATCGAAATAAACGGTTTTAAGGATTAAAACTAACTTTTCCGCATCCGTGGCCCTGAACAATATTCTATCATAAAACTGTTACTTGTATACACTTCGGGGGATGTATCGTGTTAACAAACCGAAATTTCTCCAAAAATAACCAAAAATTCAGTATATCTGGATTTATAGGACCCGCTATACTCGCTCTAGTTAACTGAAAATCAATAGGGTACATCTGTGAGACACCTTGAACAATATTCAATCATAAAATTGATCAATCGTGTACTCTCTGGAGGCTGTATCGTGCTAACAAACTGAAACTTCTCCAAAAATGACAAAAATATCGTACTTAAAGTACTGTAGCACCTGCTGTATTGGCCCCAGTGAGCTGAAAATCAAAAGAGTTCATAAGTGAGATGCCCTGAATGATATTCAATCATAAAATTGGTGACTTGTTGAACTGCGGAGGCTGTATCGTGCTAACAAGCTGAAATTTCTCAAAAAATTACAAAATGTCGTACTTCAAGTACCATAGCACCCGTTGTACTGGCTCTGGTGAACTGAAAATCAATAGGGATCATCTGTGACATGTCCTTAACAATATACAATTATAGAATTGCTGACTTGTTGCAGTCCGGAGGCTGTATCGTGCTAACAAGACATGTAAGGAAAAGTGGCCGACGACAACGACGACGACGATGACATACACACAGGATTTTTTTTCTAAAAACAGTTTTTTCGTGTTGTTGTTCATGGAAAACGTAAAAATAACTCGAAAAAAAATTTCAAAATTCCAACTTTTTTTGGGGTAAACCAATACTTTTCTCGCATATAGAAAGGTTGGGCGGAAAAGTAACAATTGTCAATTATCTTAGAATTTTTAAAATCTTGTCAATTTATTGTGGAATTGACTAGAAACAGTAAGATCATTTGAAATAAACGGTTTTAAGGATTAAAACTAACTTTTCCGCATCTGTGGCCCCGAACAATATTCTATCATAAAATTGTTACTTGTATACACTTCGGGGGATGTATCGTGCTAACAAACCGAAACTTCTCCAAAAATAAGCAAAAATTCAGTATATCTGGATTCATAGGACCCGCTGTACTCGCTCTAGTCAACTGAAAATCAATATGGTACATCCGTGAGACACCTTGAACAATATTCAATCATAAAATTGATCAACCATATACTCTTTGGAGGCTGTATCGTGCTAACAATCTGAAAATTCTCCAAAAATGACAAAAATTTGATACTTCAAGTACCATAGCACCCGTTGTATTGGCTTAAGTGAGCTGAATATCAATAGGGATCATCTTTTAGACGCTTTGAAGAATATCCAATCATAAAATTGGTCACTTGTATATACTCGGGAGGATACTGTAACACCTGTTGTATTGGCTTTGGTGAGCTGAAAATCAATAGGTTCCATCAATGAGATAACCTGAATAATATTCAATAATGAAATTGGTGACTTGTTGGACTCCGGAGGCTGTATCGTGCTAACAAACTGAAATTTCTCAAAAAATGACAAAATGGGTCACTTCTATATACTCCGGAGGCTATATCGTGCTAACAAACTGAAATTTCTCCAAAAATGTCGTACTTCAAGTACCATAGCACCCGTTGTACTAGCTCTGGGGAACTGAAAATCAATAGGGATCATCTGTGACATATCCTTAACAATATTCAATCATAACATTGCTGAGTTATTGCACTCAGGAGACTGTATCGTGCTAACAAGACATGTAAGGTAAAGTGGCCGACGACAACGACGACGACATACACACAGGATTTTTTTTCTATGAACCGTTTTTTCGTGTTGTTGTTGATGGAAAACGTAAAAAAAACTCAAAAAAATTTTTCAAAATTCCAACTCTTTTTGGGGTAAACTAATACTTTTCTCACATATAGAAAATTTGGGCGGAAAAGTAACAGTAAAATGAGAAGATTCCGCGAAGTAAGGGTCGAGACAGTTAATTAAATTACTCTTATTAGTAACGTTTCATCAAGGCGCCTGGTGTCAATTCTTGACATAATACTAACTAATTAATTAAGGTGACTGTTGTCATATGTCACGAGCTGCATTTATCCTCTGTGAGTTAACAAATAATAGAAAAGTAACTCTGTTTATTAAATATTAAAACAGTTAAACGAATAACAAATAAATAATTACATTTGCTCGAATTCAACGCCTTTTCTGTAATACAGAAGGTGTAACTGCAGAAAACACATTGCCAATCCAAATCCTCATATCATTGGTGGTAGTAGTACTATGGAGTACTGTACACTATATTTTTTACGTGTCCCTATAAAAATGAATACATCGATGTCGGATCTGGGGATCCGTGTGCCCAACCTCCCCAACAAACCTCTGACATAACCAACTGCATAGACATCCCCTTCTTACTCATCTATTTAGGAATTTTATATTTAGATACTGGATTGACTTATACCTGTATATCAGGCGCTTGAGATCGGATTTTCACGTATTGAAGACACCAAGAACTCATTTTCTGCGTTGCTGCTAACTGTATAAGCAGCACTGCATGTAGCACGAACTCTTGCCAGCATTATTTCTAAACTTGGTCTTCCATGGATGATCTCGTTCATGATACTTTTTTGCGTAAATCTTTGACGCCAAAAGAATGTTTTCATGGCTACGACTATGGTTAAAATCATGTCAATTTTTTCTCGAAGAAAATAATGATGTACCTTTTAAAAAAAACACGCTTTAATAGCAGATCGGCCTAAAAAGTAAAACATATTGTAATGTTTTTGTTATTTAATTAAACGTTTTTATTACGGGTGGGATAAACTTTAAACACACTATGGCTACTTACGAATTTATTCAAACACTAAACTACTCAATAACACTTAATTTATGTACACTTAACTATTCACTTAAATTTAATTTATGTACACACAACCTTAATTATTAATTAATATCAACACTTTACTGTTCGCTTATACACTGTTTATCTCACGATGGCAAATTATAAACTAAACTGCACTCCGCTGGTCAGTCCTTTATATATGTTAGTGCCTTTTTTACTAGAGAATTCTGGATTGCGGCTTACACAAAAGCAATTGGCTCTCGTAATTTCTAGATAAGACTGGACACAAAAACAATATCTAGATAAGATAGTCACAATCGTAAACAATTCTAAGATATCCCTGCGCATTCGCCATAATTTCAACTTTCATACATGACTTAGACAGAGTCGGATTCAGGGACTATACCAGCGTGCTGTTTCGTAACAATATTATTTAAGTATAGGAGAGATTGTGTTACTGCAACAAAAAATCCAACAATCAATTATGACTAATTGATTTGGAATGAGATCAATATAAAAATTAAGAAACTAACAAAAAATTCAATTATAGTGTAAAAGCGTGAGGTGTAATTAATTATGTATTCATAATAACTATAATTTAGTAAATAGCAACTAACAATAAAATCATAATTAACATCAAATACCCCACGCTTTTTTACTGTATTCGTATTTTTTGTTAATATATAAATTTTTATACTGATCTTATTCCAAATTAATTGGTCATAATTGATTTTTGGATTTTCTATTGGAGTAGCACAAACTCTCCTGTTCTTTAAAAATATTTTCGTTTTGATATTGAAGAGTGTTTGTTTAGTTTCCCTAAACCATAATTTATTTTGGGTTAAGTAAACTATTACGTTAAATTCTGTAATGATTTGAGTTTTAAATTCCTAGTAATTTTTTTTTGAAGATAGGGAATTGTTTTGGAGTAAAGATCAACTTGAACAGGTTTGAATTAATTAAAAAAGAGTTTTAGATCATTTCGATGCGAATCTACTCCTTATTAGTTTTCCGCCCTTCCTATCTCATGTGCGAGAAAAGTATCGGTTTACCCCAAAAAAAGTTGGAATTTAGAATTTTTTTAGAGTTGTTTTTACGTTTTCATCAAGAACATCACGAAAAAACGTTTTTTAGAAAAAAAATCCTGCGAGTATGTCGTCGTCATGGGCCACTTTTCGTTACAGCCTCCGGAGTGCAACAAGTCACCAATTTTATGATTGAATATTGTTCAGGTCATCTCAGTAGAACGGGTGCTATGGTACTTGAAGTACGACAATTTTGTTATTTTATGAGAAATTTCAGTTTGTTAGCACGATACAGCCTCCGGAGTATATACAAGTGACCAATTTCAGGATTGGATATTATTCAGAGCGTCTCAAAGATGAACCCTATTGATATTCAGCTCACTAAACCTAGTACAACGGGTGCTATGGTACTTGAAGTACCAACTTTTTGTCATTCTTTGAGAATTTTCAGTTTGTTAGCACAATACAGCCTCCAGAGTGTATACAAGTGACCAAATGTCGGTTAGTTAGCACGATACATCCCCCGAAGTATATACAAGTGACAATTTCATGATAGAATATTGTTCAGGGCATCTCACAGATGCGGAAAAGTTAGTTTTAATCTTTAAAACCATTTATTTCAACACATTTTGGTATGAGTCAACTAGCCTGTTCTGAAGAATATTCTCATATTTTCTTTATTGAAAAAAATTTACCGGTTGACCATAATAAAATTGCCATTGAAACTAAAAAAGGTGTAATTTTCAAGAAACTTTTTAAATATCGCTAAATGGTTGGTTCGATTAAGTAAGATTATACAGATTTTAGAACTTGGCTGTATTCTATGGGGATACATGGTCGTAGTTCCTAATCGCTAGGATATGTATTAAATGGAATTCATTCCACTCATATGGGAATAATTGAGTATAAATCGATTGCAAGACCATTTGTCGATCATTTATCATATGTACTTAAATGCAAAAGTATTAGGCACATATTTTGTACTCTATATCATCCATCCAGTAATGGGCAAGCCAAAAATTTTGATAGAACATTTAAATACATTTTACAAAATCAATCTTCTAACCCCTTACTTGAAAGATTTATATAGGATTTTAGGAATAGTCCACATTATAGGAAATGAGAGAGTCCTGCTAGAAAAATGTTTAACTGAAATAAAAAATGTAGATTGGATTTGTTAAGACCTGATAAAGGAAAAAATTAGAAGATAAAATCGAAAAACAAGTAAGCTTTTATAGGAGAGTAGATATTTTTTCATGTATAATTAAAAAATGTGATCAAATATGAAGCGTTCTATTTAAAAAATTGTATGTTTCATATTTTTAACTACTTTTGGTACATCCTGTTTGACTTTAAATAATTTTAGATCGTAGCCCTACTTGATGTTTATATGACTATGTGACAGTATTTTTTGAAAAATGTTATTATTTGCCCACTAGAGACCATATAAATACCCTTTATATCATTTGCTAAGCATTCTTGAAATACTTGATAAATAAAAAAGCATATCTTTCTTTTTTCCTCCACCTCTCTCTCTCTCTCTCCCTCTCTCTCTCTCTTTTATAAACATTATTGTTATGAAAAAATTTATATTACGTAATTCTTCAATTGCCTTTAGATGTACTATATATCATTTGCGCAAAACTTGATAAAAAGGCATCTTCATTTTTTAATACCGCCTCTTTGTAAACATTTCTTATCAAATCGTTTTCAGCGATCTTTCTATTGGCTCATTTAAATTCTACAAGACTTCAGATGCTGGATAAAACATAATTGTATGACTAAAGTTTAATGAAAGCTCAGAACTTTCCGAAGACGATTTGAGTTATCGCTTTCTGTGCTCGCTCAGAACAATATTCATGTTCACTGAATATTCTGAAACGTCCCCAATAAGTTTTCACCGAGGAAACCACCGGGAGTTAAATTTCCTGCTATTTGGAAAGAAGTTTTTTAAACTTCTAGCAAAAATAAAAATCTGCGTGTGAATTTTCCAGAACAATACTTTTATCCTATGATGATTTGGTTAGAATAAAATTTGTTTTGAGTGAATATATTTCATTTACAGAGAACCGGCCTTTCCGCAAAGACTATCACAAACTGAACAGTGACGACAAAGCATCAACATATCAAGAAGAAGAGATCCTCAATCACGAATCTTCGTGTAAAAATAACAACATCGTGGAAAATCCCACAGGCACGGGGACTGATTTCACAGATAACGAAGTGGACAACAAAGATAACGATTTTACAGATGATTCAGATTATGGTAAGTAATTGTGTTTCTGTTAAATTCACGATTTTTGAAAAGTTTTGGCCAATGTGATGCCTCTGTAGATACATATGACATTCTAGTCCCTCTTCTGGTTTTAAAACTGTGGTAAGAATGCAATTTTTACAAAAAATCATCAAAAGAAGTAGATATTTTATTGAATAATTAATGCATAATTACAAACCCCTGAAATAGAATTAAGATTTATTGTAACCAGTTTAAACATCGTTTCTTTAATTCTAACTTACCTTAAGCATAAGATTCGCTACTAGTTTGAAATAATTATCAATGTTTACATTTTCTCTTATTGCAGTGAAGATTTTAGCATTAAATATCCTACCAAAATTGCTATCTACGGATGACAGTAACAATTTGCGCCTTATACACGTCACAAGTGACTCTAAAAAGAATAAAATTTCCATTTAATAAACAATTGAAGTAATGAAATATAAATCACAAAAATTTTTGAAATCACGTAAAATACCGTGTCGTTTATTAAATTTATCCATTTTTAATTTTCAATTGATACAAAGAAACATTAATTCCAGTTCGAACTATTGTAGAGTACGGACGTGTGCGATTGTGTTTAGCAAAACAAACCGTCTTTGCCTTTTAAATTTAATTCGCGCATTTGTGGTTTGTAGATTAATATTATTTCAACCATACTGTGAGTATAAATTGTTACTTTACTTTTTTGGTTAAACAATTACCGCGGCACTGGCCTGGGGATGACCGGTAAGTACAGGCCAATGTAATTTTGATAGAGAGATTAATACAATTAGACAAATAGCAACATCTAACGGTTATCCATTGGATATGATAAATAAACTAATTAGTAAAAAAGAGAAAAAAGTGGCATTACAACTAATATATCCTAAACAAGCTCATGAAATTAAAACTTATAAAACCATCACATATGCAGGAAATATTTCTAATAATATTTCAAAGATAATATCTTCAGCAACGAATGCAACAATTTCTTTTAAAACAGAAAGTAACGTTAGTACAAAATTGTTAAATGTAAAAACAAAAATACCACTATTAAAGAAGTCAGGTATATATAAACTCAAATGTCCAGAATGTAATGCTGTCTATTTGGGTCAGACCCTTAGGAATTTTGAAATACGATACAGTGAGCACTTACGAGCTTACAGATTAAAACAACCAGATAAATCTCACTACGCAAAACATCTACTTGACACCAATCATTCATTGACACCTAACACAGAACTAGAAGTGCTGCATATTTGTGAAAAGAAACAAGAACTGGATTTCCTTGAAGAACTGGAAATTAGAAGACATTTAAGAAACCCACAATATGAAGTTGTCAATGAACAGTTAAATCTAGGGAATTCTCCACTAATAAACTGTCTTCTTAAGTGATAATTGTAAAGATCAGCAGATATAGTTTTCCTGGTTTTCTATATCATTGCACAGTTATACTGATCTTAATTGGAAAAATGATATCCAGGATATCACCATAGGGCTAATAATATCTAAGCTTCAATATTTGTAATATCACATCTTCTTCTCTTTTCTATAAACATATATTAAGCCAATCACAAGTTAGGTTACTTCTTGGTCTAGCCAAAAAAATATAACTACTAAACATCAGATAGGCATAAAATGAAATGTAACTTCTGTCATTCTGACGATGATATTGATTTATCGAAACAATTGTCAATTTTTTAGAATTTTCAATAACTTGTATTATATTGTGGAATTAACTAGAGACCTTGAGTTTCATTTAAAAACACTAAATATAGGCCGTTTATATCCTATGAAACTTGGTGAAAAATTACTTGCCCTTACGAAATATGATCGAAATATTATTGAAATTGTTAGTGTTGGTAGGAACCGTATTAAGATCGAAGTTGATTCGGGTCTTGTAGCAAATAAGTTAGTAAATGAACCTTTCTCTAAAGAAAACAACCTAATTGCCTATATACCAAATGATTTGTCAGAAAAACGGGGTCTTGTTTGTGGCGTAGATACTACATTAAGTGAAACTACCCTATTAAACGTTATAAAATCTAATATTATTGTTAAAAGAGTCAAAAGAATGACTCGAGTAATCCAGAAAAACGATATACCGGAGAGTGTTCCACGACAAATGGTTATTATCACTTTCGCGGGAAAATTAATTCCTCAATTCATCTATATCAATAAAGTTACGGGTCCAGTTGAGGTTTTTGTAAATCCAGTTGTGCAATGTTTGCAATGCCTACGTTATGGTCATCCAGAAACCCAGTGCTAATCAAAAAAACGTTGTAAAAAATGCGGAAATCAGGAAAAAAAGATTGTCCTGATAAATGTACGAAATTTTGCATTTATTGTAAAAATAACAACCATGAGTCAGTTTTTAAGGAATGTCCTGAATATATAAAACAAAAAAAGACAAAAGAAGCTATGGCAAACTTAAATATTTCTTTTAAAGAAGCTGAGAAAGTACTCGAAAATTCATGTTACTCCAGTCTCGTTCAAAAAAATAAATTTGCACCGTTAATAAACTCCGACACAGAATTCCCTGCATTGAAAGTTGCCTCCCACTATCAATCTAATCCCGCTACGGCTCATAAAAGTAGCATTACTGAAAAACACTATTCAGCCCAGATTGTCAGTCCTCCGAAGAGGAGGAGAAATGATGAGACTACGTCTAATTTTTCTCCTATTCGTAGAAAGTTCCAGACCAATTTTTTGTGCGGGTCCAGTATTTCAGTTTGGACGGTGTGAACCTTCAAATGAATTCAATAAATTCATAACCCAGCTCAGTGCTACATCAAAAACCTTAATAAAAGAAAGCCTTCAAAATTTTGCTAAGTCTTTTCCAAATATGGCTACTAACCTTGAGGTAAATGAAATTGAATTTGAAAATAAAGTTAAAGAAATTGTTAATAACATTCTTGCATAATTAAAATGACCTCTAAAAGCAATAAAATTTTTCAGTGGAATATTCGATCGATAAACGCTAACAAATATTCTTTACATCAATTGCTGTTGGAAGAACATTTTGATATAGCAGTTATATCGGAAACCTGGTGCAAACCTTCAGATACTGTTTGTTTCAATAACTTTTGTGTAGTGAGCAGAAGCAGAAGTAGGGGATATGGTGGTGTTGCCATCCTTTTATCCAATAATATTAATTACGAATCTATTTCATTTGTTCATAATTTTAATCCATGCTTGGAAGTTTGTGGTGTAAATATTAGCATTGATCAGAGAAAGTATTCGATATTTAGTGTGTATCGACCGGCAAAAGTTAAAGTAACACCGCAAGATTACGTTAATCTTTTTTCGCAAATTAACAATGACTGCATTGTCACTGGTGATTTTAATGCATATCATGGCTTGTGGGGTCAGTATCAAGTTCCCCGGAAGGCAATACATTAGTGGAAGCTCTAGATTTTTTCCTCATTTAGTTATCGCCAATAACGAATCTGCTACAAGAGTTACTCCCCCCGGTCAGGCTTAGTCGGTTGTGGATCTTACTTTTCTATGTTCCAGCTTATGTTCATCTTTTGACTGGACCCTCCTACCAGATACATATGGATCTAATCATTTTCCCATCCGAATTTCAATTAATGACGTCAAGATTCAAAATATGACGTTAATATCATCAGCTAAGTGGTCGATGTCTAATGCTAATTGGGATCAATTCAGACTCTTCATAGAACAAGCTCTCACACCGGAACCAATTCTACATAGTACTAATGAAATGATTTTATTCTTATTAGAATCGATAACAAATGCTGCTAACAAATCCTGTACGTTAATCCTACCCTCAACCAAGCATGTCAAAACTCCACCGTGGTGGGATGGCGAGTGCCTTCAAAGCATACAAATCCAATTTAACTCTTCCAAATTTTAACTAGTATGAGAGACATCAAGCTATCTGTAAACGCACTTTCCGTGCAATAGCTAAATATAGCTGGGCAAGATACTGCTCCACTTTTAACAGACAAACTCCTCCCTCAGACATTTGGAAAAGAATAAATAAGATTCAGGGACGCAAAAAGTATACCGCTATTGATGAATCTATGGTAGAACGACTTTTAACAAAAATTGCTCCTGATTATGCACACCTAACTATAAAAATTCCGAACAACCACAACACTTTTTGCTAACTGCTATCATACCTGACGAGATTGAAGCCAATATCAAAACCTCAAAAAATACATCTCCCGGTATTGACGGGATAAACTATCTTATGTTAGCAAATCTCCCCGTAATTGCCAAACACTATCTCTGCAAAATATATAACAACATTTTACTTAAAGGGGATATTTGTGATTCTCTCAAACAATGCCTGGTTATTCCTATACCTAAGTAAACGACCCTACTGCCTTCAGACCTATCTCTCTCATGTCTTGTATATTGAAAACATTTGAAAGTATCATGAAAACTAGACTAGAATGGTGGTGTTAAAGCAGAAATTGGTTTCCGATATCCCAGTTTGGTTTAGGAGGAAAAAGGGAACTATCGACTGTCTTTCGCAGTTAACAACTAATATCCAGTTAACTTACTCAAGCACTATTTCTTGACATTTCGGGCGCTTATGACAATGTCATCCTAAATATACCTTTCAAGAAACTAACGCACTTAGGCAATCCAACTGTGTGCATAAATTTTAGTAAACTTATTTGTTAATAGGCAAGTATTCGTCCGGTGCAACGATAGACTGATCGCCCCAAGAGTAGTTCACCAAAGCTTACCGCAAGGCTCTGTTCTCAGCCCTCTTTTGTTTAATTTGTACACCATGGACCTTCATGGAATGGATATTAACTGCGACAACTGGCAATATGCAACGATTTCTGTTTTTATACTATGAAAAACTCTTATGATCAATGTATTGATTCTACAAAACAAATTATATATAATACTAGAGAATATTTTTTTAAGGACTTGATCTTACCACGAATAAATCCGCTGTGGTATTCTTTACTCGACATCGTTTACCGATCCTATCCAGTGCAATGATAAGTAACCTAAGTATACCTGTGCACAATCATTTTACCTATCTTGTTATTACACTAGATACTAAACTTACATGGAATGACCACATCATTAAATGTTTAATAAAATGTGAAAAAAGATTAAATGTTCTCAAAGCAATTAATCGATATCAATGGGGTGCTGATCCTCAAGTTAATTTAATGTTCTATCGTGCATATACTAGATCCATTCTTGATTAGGGTTGCTCCCTATATGGATCTGCCACGAACACTCGACTTAAAAAACTAGATTGAATTCAGTATAAAGCCATGAGGTTGGTTTTGGGTGCGCTTAAATCCACACCCACAGACAATCTCTTAGCTGAATGTACGGAACCTCCCCTGCATTTGAGACGAATATTTTTAGCTGAGAAGTTTATCCTTGCATGTCAAGCTAACAATCAGATTAAGTTACTGCGAAAAATATCTGACATATCTAAGTCTAATTTAGTTGATAAGTAGTGGCACAATAAAAATTCTCCAACATTAGCCGTAGCATATTCCAATGTATCCTCCTATTTAGAGACTTCAGCGGCAAATACATTCTATCAAGCCTCTTTTGATATCTCATATTCCTGGGCCAACGTATGCTTTCCTTCTTTTAATGATAATAACCCCATTGCTCTTCATGAACTGATTGGAAAGTTTAGAAAACCATGTAAGATTTTCACAGATGGTTCGAAGTCAAAATTAGGAATCGGTTGTGCTGTATACATCCAAAACTATGAAGAATCTCTCATGCTTAAGTTGAACCAGCATTGTTCAATATATTCCGCAGAAATATTTGCAATACACCAAGCTCTAGAATGGGCCGTTAAAAGACAAATCACTGATCAACAAGCTCTAGTCATGTCTGATTCAAAGTCTGCGTTATTTGCTATAGAAAACTCACATAATCAGCTTCAAAAGAATGGGCCCGTTGTAAGAATTTTAGAAAATCAACTAAAATTACACGGAATGAATAGTTCTGTTTGTTTCATTTGGGTAAAGGGGCATATTGGTATTTTCGGTAACATTAAAGCAGATTACTTTGCTAAAGAAGCGATATTAAAAGGTACAGAAATCAGTTGGCTAGATAGAAGTGATCTAATAGCAATACGTAGACAATGTTTGAAGCAAAATTGGGATATTGAATGGCACGCCTTCTGTAATCGGAGCAATAATATTTATACCAAAATTCACCCTGCTTTACCTATTGAGCCTTTTGCTGCAAGAAGTTATTCCAATAGAAACAGCGTACCTTCACAGATTCAAACTAAGTGAATCGGAATTTTGTGATTGCGACGGCAATGTTGATATCAGTCACTGGATATTTGGCTGCTTACATAATGACGATGCAGTTAAGTATTTGATGAAATCCCTTGTAAAAGAACGGATTCCGCTCCTTCAGAATCAAGCTATAGCTTTTTATCTCTCTCGGCGAAAACCTAGGCTAAACCAAATCATATTGGAGTTTTTAAAAACGACTAAAAGAAGAATTTAGTATTGAATGTCTGTTTCTGTTTCAGTGTAGACCTGTTCAGTCTCTTGTTCCTCGTGTCTAGCCCTATGTTATATATTTCACCTTTTATCCGTTGCCCGTTTTATCTGTTATTAAGTCGCTATGAAAGGCACCTTATCAAGAAAAGTATCCCTGTGTAATCCTGTTGTAATGTATCCACTACTAAGGCCCATCGTTAAGTTGATTAGGGCCGTGAATGGAGACTACTTGCTTTGTCAATGCAGTGTTTACAGTATACTTTAACAATATACCTATATACTATGCCTATCCTCCTATGCTATCTATTGAAACAAGCTGTACAATAAATTCGTGGCTGAATGGATCAGGCTATCCCAAGCCATTAAAAAAAAAGAAACATTCTTCCAAATAATTCTCAATTTATTGACTGAAATTTATTCGGATCAAATTTTTATATATAGGTTGTTCCGGGATTTGATGCAAAAAATCCGGGAGTGAGTAGATGACGTGAAAATAATGCTGTGACATAAAAATATTTCTCATACGAACCCTCGATGTTGAGCTATCGGCCTTTAAAGTTGCGAAATCAGAAGTATATTTTCTAAATTGTACATTGGAACATTATTAATTTTTAATGGATGATTACGTATGTCTATACAGAGTATTTGACGTGATAAATAATTCTACTCAACTTTAGAAGGCCAGGGGCGGCTCATGCCCAATGGCTAACAATCCGTACCTTCTACAAGGATAACCTGTACAATCTAAAGATAGCAAAAATGAATTTTTCAATCGATATTTTAACAAAAAGGTAATCTTTGTTTACCTCGATAAAATTTATGGATTGTTGTACATGCCAAGGAAACAGTTCGCCATAGAGAGACATTCTGAAGAAAATTTGGTTAGCCTACAACTTATCAAATAAAAACCAAAAAAAAACTATAATAAATGTTCGAAGTGAGCACCTTGCACTTCTACACACTTCCGGAGTCTACGGAGGATATTTATTTGAACTTGGAAGGGGACTCCAAGATTCTGCCTTATAGCGTCACAATGGAAGTTTATTCTATCGATCATTTCGTTCCTTGTGTTTACCGGTGTTGCATATACCAAGCTTTTAAGCCCCGCCCCACTTCCTAAATTATGAAGAAATCATGTTAATCACATTTTTCCTAATCGGTGGATAGGTCGGAGAGGTTCATTTGCATGGCCACCACGTTCCCCTGAATTAAATACAATGGATTCATTTTTTTGGAGATATCTGCTGTACCGTGCGGATTCTATAATTGTTTCTTCAGTAGAGTAACTAGGATAATTAAATACCTCTTTTCGTTTTGAAAATTATTACTATCTGATTTAATTGAATGTTTACTATTTCTTTCTACCTTTTGACCTTCTAACATAACTTTATATGGCCTAGGCTTATTATTTATATCTATTACTTTCCCTTTCGGCATAGGACTTCCTTCACTGCTAGGATAATTTTTTACTACTACTATATCATTCCGATGTAACTGTTTCAACTACCTTTTATTATGATAATAAAATTATTTTTTTGCGTGATCGATCTTTTTTGTTTATTTACTGCATCCGTTGTCAGTACGGTAGGTTGTGTTTACTGGTTTCTAAGTCCAACACGTCGACAAGTGATTTACTTACCGTTCAGACGTCGGTAAGTAAATCACTTACCGACATTTGTGTGATGAACATTGAATTAAATGTATGATTGAAAAGATGGAAAAATTCATATAGCGAACTGTAAATTGTAGGAAACCCTATATATTACATTTATTTTAAATTTAAAAAATGAAGTTAAAGATGTGATAAAACAAAAAATTGAAAAAAAATCCATTCAAATTCAAATTCCCAACATTCATCTAACTTAGATGAAAAGGAAAATCCCCTTCCACCCTTGATTGTATACTGAAAATTGAATTAGGGGTTGGATCCATTCCCCAGCCAGTCAGGAGCAAGCGTAGTAAACCTAAACGTGTAAAATGCTAGATAACATAAATTAAAACACTTAGTTGTAAATACATCCATGGAGGAGTTTACATAATCTAGTGACGGAAGTGGAAAAGTACGCTGGCAAGGTGAACCCAACAGCTGATGGCCTCCCATATGAATTAGATGTAAATGGTATAGTAATTGTGACCTAATGACCCAAACTATGTCCCATACATAGCCCGGCGTCAAGGTCACAATGTGATTATTGAATTAAGGTTAGTTGTTACACACCTAGTCCCATACTAGGCATGTACAAGAAGAGGAGAATTCATAGGAGTATGTTAAGAGTGAAACGTTAGGACAGAATTAGATAAGAGCTGCAAGATAAAGAACTTGTTGATGAACCCAACTATGACCCATACATAGCTAGGTTACACGGGAACAATGTGGTTAAGAACTTTTTCATAGGTATGACAAACCTAGATCCATACTAGGCATGTACGGGAAGGAACGGGGTGGAAGTGTGAAGAGGAGAAAGAGATGGCGTGTAGTTATGACAAACCTAGATCCATACTAGGCATGTATAGAAGAGAAAAAACCAAGTGAAATTATAAAGAGAAGAAAGGATGGCAGCTATGCCATGGCTGTGACAAACCTAGATCCATACTAGACCTATCACAAACCAGGCATGCGCAGGAGAAGAAGAAAATAAGGAAAAGTGAAAAGGAGGGCGATTTGCTCAAATTTATAAGATAGCTTATATGCTTAACCAAACTATGACCCGTACATAGCCTGGTGTCCAACGTACACTGTGGTAATCTAGAACCAGTTCTAAGAACAAACGAACAAACCCAGATCCATACTAGGCATGTCTCAGATAAGTTCCATGAGGAGGGGGGGTTTGTATTCCTATTATTTTAAAAAATTTAAATTTGGTTATTTACTAGTGAGACAAACTATGACCCATACATAGCCTGGTGACTAGCCAACAACGTGTTTGAGAGATGATTGTAGAACTAACCGAAAGAATAAACCTAGACCCGTACTAGACGTATCCATGCATAGTTCTAGGGATGGAAAGAAAAATTACTGTCAAGAAGATACTATGAATTGGTTGTAGAATGAAAGCTTCTAGGTGTCTGAGACACAGTGTGTAATGTAGTGATAGATGTGGTGCAAATGTGAGAGGTGAATAAGGTTGAGCAAACTTGAAGTAGAAGAAAGAATAAATAGAGGTAAAGAATGAATAGAAGATAGGAGAGACTCATTCATTCGCCTTTTACGAATCAGCCGAGTGCTGGGCGAAATATTCTTGGACCGGATCGCCACGGTGAGAATGTGAGTCGAACGCCCTAGAGGACCATAAGGTTTTGAACAGAGGCTGAAATTTACAATTAAGATGTACTTGTGTGTTGAGGCAGTGTTCTTAGTTAACATTCATTTCTCTGAATATTTCTAGATCCTCAAGCAAGTCCATCTCTCTGAAGTTGTTCCTGGGAATCTTATGCAGGATTTTACAGTTACGTGATGAAGAAAAGTTATGGTTCTTGAACTTAATGTGGAAGCCGAAATTCGACGAAGTGGGTTTATTAAGATGTTCCTTAATTCTAGTACCTAAAGTACGAGTAGTCCTACCCAGATAAGTATATGGACAAGAATCACAAGTTAATTTGTAGATACCACTTCTATTAAGTTTATCAATAGGATCTTTGTTCTCAGAGAAAATTGTGGAAATGAAACATTTGGATTTAAAGGAGATTTTAATATCTTCAAGATTGTTGGTGGTAATCTTTGAAATTTCATCTGAAACTTCACCGCAATAAGTCAACGCACGATACTGAGTCTGATCGTTGTTGTGAACCTCAGGGTAGGCCAAATTACTTCTCAACCTCCTTGTTGTCTTCGAGACCATACTATCAACAATTTCAGGAGAATAACCATTGTTCCATGCCAACTGTTTTAAGATGTTGAGCTCTGCGTTGATATTATGTTGAGAAAGAGGGACCCTAAGTAATCTATATACATAACAAGATATAGCAAACATTTAGTGTTGAATGGGGTGGTTAGAATGTATTGGAATAAGATGATCAGTCTGTGTGGGTTTTCTGTATATGGAAAATTCAATTTCAGAATCTTTCCTTGATAAAGTCAAATCCAAAAATTTTATTGAGCCATTGTTTTCAATTTCCAAGGTAAACTGTATGGAAGGGTGTATATCGTTAAGTTTGCTGAGGATACTGTATGCATCCTCTACATCCCCATCAATAAAAGCTAAAACGTCATCAACATATCTGAACCATTTGATCACTTTACTAAAATGTGAATTATTATTGAAGATAACCGTTGACTCCAGGTGATCAAGGAATAAATCCGCCAACAATGGTGAGAGTGGGTTACCCATGGCTAATCCATCTGGTTGTCTATATACTCTGTCATTAAAGGAAAAGAAGTCCTGTAATAGACAAAATTTAAGTAGAGCGATAACGTGAGATGTTGTAATTGGGTCAATGTTCTTAGATTGGAGTAGGTTGCTAACGATAGGGATTGTCTCTATTTTGGGAACGTTGGTAAAGAGATTGGAAACATCAAAAGAAACCATTAAAAAATTATTAGACTGGAAGGTGTTCTTAACAGTGTACACTGGTTTATAATTAAGAGTTGTAGAAAGGAAGTTATTGACAAATATAATTTGATAAAATACGAGGTCTATATGAAACATAAAATTTCGATTTTCCACTACATGTCCGTATCGGCAAAATGGCCGATCAACTTCACGGTTTTCGAAGGGGATGTAATTCAATATTCTGCGTGGTATTAGCCAGGAGTGTAGTTGTTTTTCCCTTCGAAGAATGGTCAGGCCAATACGTCGAGATTATTGAGATTTCGACTAATATTACTTACTTCACTTACCAACTGGTACCAGATCCACAAATAATTCCAACAACGGCGTGAGAAAAAAGGATTTTCACTCCACTTCATCTAAAAATACTTCCAACACCCAAATCCCACTTAAAATAATAGAGAAAATAATCCCGATTATTATCGGATGGCCTTACGCCACTTAAGATTCTTACAGAAACTGTATTCTGATACCCAGATCTTCGCCAACTTGCTTCTTACCACCAAGTAGCCGGAACACAACTCCATACGCTACTTGTAAAATCAAACGTTATTAGCGACTTCCCATAGGGGAATATTCGCGAACAATAGATATATAAAAGTCCCAATAACTATAACCAGCCAAATTAGGCGCTAACCTACTAAAAATACCTCAAATATCACTATAATCCAAAAACCAACCCCCGTATTATACATACATCCATCAAATTGATGAAAGTTAGAAAAAATAGGACCTACATGGGTCCCTAGGTATTTTAGTGTGGAACTTAAAACCGAAAACCACAGAATATAATCTAACCCAAGTCGTCACATAATCCATATCTGAGTCCAATGTTGCGGTTAAGTAGTGTAATATGTTCTACTTGACACGTTAGCCTCGTAGAATGTTTCTACTAAACCTAAAAAAGAACTATCATTCCCATCCCACAAAGCCTATATTATTCACATAATGTAGCGCTAAATTCCAACTCTTCATTCCTTCCACAAAGGAAGAAGGCGTCAGCTCTTTCCAACAGCCAAGAAAACTAACATTCTAACTCATCGTCCAATCAGATATGACATTCAAAACAATCGCAAGGTCAACGATCTTAACGCTTAATATATGTTTCGTTACACGAACTTTGTTTTTAAAAACTTTTATTCACTTAAAAATACAAAATATCGACTTTCAAAAGTAACAGTAAAATATATAAATTGTACAAACAGGATGTGTTGATAAAAAATAATATGCAGACTGAATTAAATATATTTACAATCGTATTTATATGTTGAATGTGCTGAGGTTGCACCAAAGGTCGTTGCAGTACCGGAAACCAGTGGGTACGTCGGCAGTATACAGGATGTAATTCCTCCATCCCCAGATAGATCCATACAGGTTGTGGATTGATTACTCATTTTCTTCTTCTTGGAAAATTCTCGGTTTTGGTTTTGGATCAACTGTGACTTCGTTGACCATTTTTGTTGTGAGTTGGCGTTTACATCTCGACTTCCATTTGAAAACACCAACAAGAAGTGCGATCGCAATTACGATGTAGAGGGTGTAGACCATGCATAGGCGTAGTTGTGTGGAATGTTTCTCAAACTAACTTCTTCCATTCGATCTTCTTTTTCTATGAGTTGGTGAACTTTGTCTAAGGAAATGTCTTTAATTTTGATTTTTCCAGAGTGAATTCTTCCTTCGTTTTTGATCTTTATTTTAGGAAGTAGTAAAGGTTGACCTGGGATGACATCTTCGTGGTTGATGAATACGTTTCTCGGAGTTTGGAAGCTACAGCTCGGTGGTAGTTCTTTAGAGATATGAAATCGGTTTTTGTACAAGTGGTTTTGATTTTCGTTTCTTCTGGGAATACTGCGATGTAATGCGCTGAATTTATACGATAATTTCGTTTTCTACGATAATTGGCACTGGTACACATTTCGGTTGATCTTCAGTTCTTAGTTGCATCAATTGGTGGATGCATTCTTCGGATTGGGCATCTACCATGGGTTTTTCGTTGGGGCAAAAATACAGTTGGTGGATATTTTCACATTCTTGATCTTCGTACTCGTACTGATTGCCTTGCATTGCCAGAAAAGGCTTAGGTGGGATAAGGACCGTGTTATTTTTTGTGGGAATAGAATACCGGTGAAAATAAGTATAAGTTTCGGGTTTAACTAAGGGAAAGTGAATATCGAATACAATTCTGTCTTTAGAGTAATAAGAATCAACGGTTAAAATGTTATAGTATTTAAATAAATTTTGAGAATCTCTGCCAAAGATTAGGGTATTAATTGGATAATATTTGACTAACGTTTTAACTATAAATTCTAGATGTTCAAACTTTGGAACACTATAATGCAACGTTTTTAATTTTGCAAATGCAATAGAATTTTTAATATTATTCAGTATTTCTATTATGATTTTAAGTGCTGCTTGTATTTGATCAAAAGTATTTTTTGCTAGGAAATAAGAGGAAAAATCATTAACAAATTTTTCAAGTTCAGAACTTAGCTCATCAATTTCCTGTTATCTCTTCTTCATTTTGTTTTATTAGTGAGATACTACTGTTATAATCGTCTATAATTTGACTGGTTAAAGATATTTGTTTGTTCAAAGTATTTGCTATATCTTTTTGATTTGAATTAATTAAATCAATGACATCATCGTAACATTTGCTATCTTCTGCATCTAAGTTACCAGATATGCTTTTGAATATTGTTCCTAAACCATTTAAAATTCCTCTTTTAATTATTTCACTGCCGTGTACAAAATTTAATTTTTCTTTGCATTGCTTCATTTGATATTTTATTAAATTAATCAAGAATTTAAGTTAATTTGCAAAAACTTGATTTTTGATATTAATTACCTGCAAAACATTTTCGATATGTTATATGAAGTAATTCGGTTTCTATAGGGTTTAGATCAAAGTAATGGATAAAAGAATGATGGGTAGATTGTAATCCAGCATTTCCTAATTTGTACGGGAGTATGCTTGGATTGGACTCCAAACTAACAATTTTAATTTCCTGTGCCTGCCTTGCTACTACCAGCGATAGGAGGATTCTGTAATGGTAGAATTTTTTGATTAGCAAGTGGCCTCTTTAAGTTTTTTTTATGATAGGTGGCGGTAACTAATTTTTGTTTGCGATTACGAGGTGAGATTGTTTTATAAGATTTAACTTTGATTTTTCCATTTTGTTTTGTTGGTTTGGATTTGAATCTAGGACTCATTTTTTTTTCGTTTATTGGCTTTGGGAGCCCATTCAGCCACGAAATACGTAATATGACATAAAGAGGGGAAACAAAGGACATGTCGCAGCAAACATATTTACTCATATCCAAGTCACACATCATTCATTGCCCTATACAACAGAATTCGTAGAAAACGAAGAAGAAAGGATAATATACATGGACACTCGTTTCACGCTAAGGTGCCCGTCATAGCAACTTTATTCACAACACACAATTAAGGCAACGGTAAGGGGGTATATCATTGTTACAAAGGATAGACAATAGGTATACTACAACTAACCTCTACCATTCTACATCTAAAATACAGTTGTACTGATTTCTATATTTTTATTTTGGTATGTTTAAGAAATTTTCATAATATAGTGCGAACCATAGTATGTCGCCGACTGAGAAATAACAGATAAACTTGGCTTTGTGGGAGAGGAACCTTTTCTTTAGACAGAGTTTCCATCAGATATCTTGTAGCCTGACTATTATGTTGACAGCTAAACATCCAATGATTAATATCATCATAGCTTTGATTACAATCACACAATTCGGAGTTGCTCATTCTAATTTTATAAAGGTATGCGTTAATCTTTCTTATAGGATGACTAGGCTGTCTTGTGGATGGAAGAGTGGGGTGTATTTTGCAGTACGAGTTATTGCTTCTGTTGCAGAATTGTGACCATTCTATTTCCCAATTGTGTCTCATACTCTCCTTTCTTGAGCAAAGGACGTCACTCCATGGTAAACAAAGATCTTCCGATCCGGAAAGAACTGCGGCTTTCGCTAGTTGTTCAACTTTTTCGTTTCCAGAGATTTGAAAGTGGCCTTTGACCCACATAAACGTTACAGACCTGTTAAGTTGTCTTAATTCAACTAATATGCATAAGATTTTTACGATTATACTATTGCGATATATACTTCTTGCAGAGTTTTTAATGGCTGTTAAAGCTGACTGGGAATCCGAAAGGATGACAAAGTTTTGATATCGGAGATTACTGTATAAAGCCCAATATAGTGCATTATATATGTCCAATAGCTCTGCAGTGAAGATTGAGCAATGACAATTTAATTTATATTGTAGTGTTGTTTCCTCGTTAGATATGTATAAAGCACATCCCACACCTAAAGAAGATTTGGACCCGTCTGTAAATATTTTGCAGAGATTACCCAGCTTTCCAAAGTATGCTTCCATAGTTGTGCAATAACTACTTGGTACGTAATTAGGTATAACTATTGTACACGAAAAAAAAGATATGTTATAAGGCGCTGAAAAAGCACTTTGACAGATGTGATGTATTGGGATATTCAATAGCTAAAATTGGAGAATTTTTATTTAGCCACCATTTTTCTGTTAGGTTGCTGACTGATAATTGACCTATCTTCTGTAGAAGTACTTTTTGGTTATTGGATGTACATTTAAGAATAAATTTTTCTGCAAGAAATAAGTGCCTCAGATGTAAAGGAGGTTCACCACATTCAGCCAACAGTGTGTTAGGTTAGGTTAGGTGTTGATTTTTCTATAATCCACGACGATTCTCCACTTCTTTTTGCCAGAAGCGTCGGCTTTCTTTGCTACGATCCATATAGGCCCTGGACATGGTGAGCTACTCGATCTAATTATATTTTGCTCTAACATTTTTTCAATTTGTAGTTTAACTTCGTCTTTATGGACGTATAGGTAAGGGTAACTTTTAGTATAAACATGTATTTCATCAGTAGTACGAATTCTATGTTTAATTTCGTTTGTAAAAGTTAACTGACTTTGGTCTTGATGAAAGATATCAGCGTATTTCCTACACATATTGAGAATTTCTCTTTTTTCTTCGTAATTTTAATGGCCTGTTCTAATGAGATTGTCAATTTCGTCATAGTTATATTCGTCATTGTCATTTTTAAGATTAAAATGGTACATTTCAAAATTATTTTTTACAGGAATACTATTAATAGGATATAGGATGGTAAAATTTGTATCGTCGTCGGAATTGTTACGAATTTCGACAGTTGCCCAACGGTTATTAGCGACTGAGAAACATTCATTATTGAAGTATTATAATTTTCCTGTGAGCGTTGTGACTGGAATAACAATTTTTGTAATTGTTTGACCTGGTATAATTTTCGAAACAATTTTATTTGGGGTTGCTTTAAAATAATTAATTGGCAAATTGGCATTTCTTGATTTAATTTGTAAATTTGGAAAATCAATATTAATTCCGAGTGATTGTAATAAATCTACTCCGATTAAACCATCGAAAATACAATGAAATTTATACGCATAAAATGTTACATTTTTATCATCGTAAAATTCTGAGAATACGGGTATGGTTACGGAAGTAGTATGACGTGATGATCCGAAGGACGTTGAGACAACGAAAGGTTCATGACTTTTATACTCAGCGAAATATTTATCAATTATTTCTGGAGACAAAAAAGATTCAGTTGCACCGGAATCGATTAATAATTCCAGTGGTGGATTTTTTATAGTAATGTAAGGTAGTTCTCTTTTATCGGATGAATTGTTATATTCTATCAAGGTTTCACGTCGAGAGGCGGATCTTCGTGAAAATTTTCAAAATTGTCATTATTATATTGAAGTTCACAGTAGCCATCATAACTATTTTCTTGTATAACGTTATATACATTGTTTTCATTATCAACATGTTCTACATTAAAGAATTCTTCGGAGACCCACCTACGGTTTTGAGGTGTTTGTACTTGAGAGTGATTATTATTTTGTCTAGCTGTAGTTGTCATAGGTACAGGTCTAGGCCCGTTATTTGGATTATAGTTTGGATTAGTTTCCCAAACATTTTTATGTTCGGTCCTGCCGAATACTTGTGCTCTAGAAAAATATCTTTGATTATTATTGATTGGTCTGGGTTGAACAGGAATTGGACGTCGTAGGAAATTGTTATTAGGTTGAGGATTATTATTTTGAAAACTAGATTGTTGTTGTATGGGCATTCTTTGATTAAAATTAAAATTGTTATCTCTATTAAAGTTACGAGAGTGACTTGGAATTTGTGAATTTTGTTGCACTTGATTAAATTTTGGCTTAGTTTGATTATTAAAGTTTTTAGAGTTCGGTTAAAAATTAGAATTATTTTGGAGATATCTAATATTATCTTTCTTTTTATAAAATTTATAGCGTCTAACATAGTTTGAGGTTCTTTTGTACGAACCACCATACCACACGGATTTCTTAAAGCTGCTAAAATACTTGTAGGGTTTGATTATTATACATGTTTTGCTTAAATGCACGTGTGTTTCTATCGTTTTCATGTAAAGCTAAATAGTTCGAAATAGTATGCAACTTTGTCATAAAATTGGTACGGGGATTCGTTATGCCCTTGCCTTAAGTTATTCAAATCAAGAAATAAGCATGTTTCATCTCTAGGATCACTAAAATTTCTAATTAATTCTTGTTTGATTCGATTTATTGTGGTACACCCACTAATGTTAATGACTTCTCTTGCCTTTCCTTTCAATTTACTTATTATAGTTCTGAAAATTATAATGTTTTGGTAATTATCGGATTTGTAATATCGTAGAAATGATGTGTAGATGAAAAATAATATGCAGACTAAATTAAATATATTTGTAATTTGTATATATATATATATATATATATATATATATATATATATATATATATATATATATATATATATGTTGAATGTGCTGAGGTTGCACCAACGGTCGTTGCAGTACCGGAAACCAGTGGGTACGTCGGCAGTATACAGGGTGTAATTCGCTTCAAGTCCACTCACGACCACCGATCAGCATGCTGATTCGTCAAAATTAAATTCACAGATTAATCAATTTTTCACTAACTACCACACTTGAAAGCAAAGACGACACGCCCAAAATTACTTGACATATGGCAATGTAAACAAAGTTCAATAGGGTATTCCATAAATTATGTGGTCGATACCAATTAAATGAATTATCTCCGAATAATATTACAAACTATGCCCACTCTAAGGTATTTAGTAAGCGCACAGGTATGTAAATCGCACAATTACGGCTAGAATACGACAAGCTGCTCTATATTTCCGACTGGTGTTAATTTGGATATGTACCAATATGGTCCTAACAACAATCTTAAGAGATATGAGCGATCCTTTTCCTTTCCATCAAAACAGTTATTCGAGATTCATATGATTAAATACTATAATACTATTTTTTTAAATCGCTTGACAGAACAATGAATGTATCGTACGAGAAAAACGTAAAGAATTATTCAAAAATATAAGGACAAAAAAATTTACATTACCAATGAAATCCTGAAAGTGTCCTACAAAAGCAATTCTATATTAAAAGAAGAAAAATAAACGGAACGTTACAATATGTAAGATCTATTGATATTTTAACCCTCATTTTTTCGTGTTCTAACGTGGTCAGTTCTAACGTGGTCTGTGGCATAGGCCTAGTTCAACTAACACATCGTTTTTTCATCACATATTACTATTTGTAAGTCACGATACTATACCATATTTAGATTTTCTATCGGCGCTGTACTAGACAAGGACTAAGGGCGCGGTCTTCCCCTTCAATGGTGATCTGGATGCCGATGTATTCGGTTCGAGATTCCGGGCGGACGAAACTGAACCACCGGTAGTGACAGTGATTTTCCATTCACCGGTCGATTACCGATATATCGCCCAACACTAACAACATGTTCAACTTTTCGAAATATTTTTTACAAAATCATGGAAAATTAGTATTGGTTGCAAATGGAAGACATATAGAAATGTAGTTCGGAGCATTTTGTGACTTTTAAAGAACAATTTTATTTTCAAAGAAATACACTAACTGGAATTTTGATAGCAAAAATAGATTTTATTAACAGAACATGTATAATAAAGATCTTACTACAAAAAGCCGTTAAAAAATATGAGTATACTGAATTTATAACATTCTATTTGCTGATCATGCATCTAGGTCGGCTATCATCTTCCTCCTCGCTTATGGTTACATTTCTCCACCCTCCTTTAGTTCTGACTTCGTCTTCGAAGTCTTGGGAATATTTTCGAATAACTGGTCCAATATTTGGATTTGGGCCGGTTGCAGTTTAGGTTCAAAACGGAATTTTGAAATTCTTCTTTTCTTCTTAATTGCAATTATAAACAAAAATGCTAAAACAGATATTTATAAAATGATACAAGCAGCACTGAGACCCGTAGATATTTGTCGTAGATTTTCCAATGGTTCAATTGGTTGGAGTTGACCGTGAGTTTCTGGGATTTTCAGCTTTTCTAATTTGATTTTGTGGTCTGGTGTGAGCTTCATGGGTACGGCTTCTGCAACGGAACTTTCTTGAACTGTTTTCTTTGTGTAGAGTACACCTTCAATGGCGATTGGTCATCGGTTAGCAGGATACTGGTTGATTCGATCCATTGATCTTGGACTTTAATAGGGTGAACTATCCCTATTATTATAACTTTCGAGGTTTCTTGTACAAAGTTTTCTGTTGCTATGCATTTGGAGTAATTGTAAACATTTGGAATTAAGCATCTAGACGATACATGATTCGTACAGATAATGTTTTCTTCTCGGCCAATACATTTTTCGTACCATCTGTTGTTGGCGTAGAAATGGGCAGGCGGCAGCATCATGATGTGATCTTTATTAGGTATGGGATAAATTCTGAATGTAGGATAAGAGTAAACATGTAGGATTGGGATAAAGGATTTTGAAGATTCGATAAGTTCGTAGGGGTGCTCGTCATTGACCAGAAGGGCGTCTCTGGAGTAAATATGAAGAAGTTTATCTTTAAGAGCTTCTAATTATTTCAAAGTAAATAATTCAATATTTGTTATATCTAAATGAGAGTAGGTAATTGTTCTAATTAGCTTCATGATAAATTCATAAATATTCTGAAGATTAATTATTTCATTATGCAGAGAGCAGTGTAACCATCAAAATCAGCAGATAGTTTATTAATTGCAGATACAAGTACTATACGATTATTATTCATTTTCTCTAATAATTTATTAAATCTAGTATCTAGGGAATTTCCAAACGAGATTTGATTATTAAATTTCTTTATTATTTCATTTTCTTTTAATTCTATGGCAGTTATGTGTGTTTTTAATAAGTTTAAGTCTGAGTCATCGGGGTTTCCTGTAATGTATTTTATAGATGTACCAAGAAAGTTAAAAAGTGCTTTCTTTTGTTTCCTTGTTATCTTATGAAGTCCGTGGTTCGCTTGTTCGCGTAGGTGCTTGTATTGAGCGTATAGGAGTGAGAGGGGTCCAGTTTTAATAGTAGCTCCAAAGAAACTATTTGGGTCAATATTTAAAGTTTCGGCTAATAAATCTAAGTCTATGTGTAATATATGTCGACGATAATGGGAGATTTCTTTGGATTTCCCTAATTCTTCTGCGTAATTATCCATTATTCGGAATGTTCTCGATCTTGAGAGGATGTCCCAGGGATAAGGTTATCCTGCAAAGAAGTTTCGTCATGAGTCTTTTTGTCAGTTTGTTATCGAATTCTCTTTACAAATTTTAAGTGGGTGCTAGTGTATTTTTGGTTTTTGGTTTTTCCGACGATTTTCGTTTTTTCTTGTTTCTCTGGGCGTATAGTCGTATAGGGAGCTTGTAATTTTGGTCGGTGTTTTTTCTTGGATACGTACAGGGTTTGATCAAGTTTTATATCTGGTATACTTTCGGCATTTTTATTTTGTTCATTTAAAATTTTTTCTCTTTTTTCTTTTTGCTTATTATATAAATCTTCGATAAAAGGTTGTAACTCGTCTTTGTGTCTTTGATTATAAGTTTCATATATAGGAAGGTCAAAGTGAAAATGTATCTCTTCAGCATATGGGCCATATAAGATTGAAAAGGGTGAATAATTTGTTGCAGAATGAATAGATTGATTGTAAATTAATACGGCGCGAGTAAAAATGTCGTCTATAGGGTCATTTGGGTTTTGTTCTTTCAAAGTTATAATTTTTTCGGAAAGTGTTGAATGGAACCTTTCAACTGGAGAATTAGAAGAAGAGTTATTTACTGTCGTATAATGAATTTCGATTTTATGCATTTTACAGAATTCTTTGATTAGAGAAGAGTTAAATTCGGTACCACTGTCGGCTACAATTTTCTTGGGATAATTGTGATGTGCAAAATAGTGTTGTAATTTACTTATTATTGAAATAGATGTTTTGTCGGGTATTTTATAACATTGTCCATACTTTGATAATGAATCTAATATTGTCAAACACAAATTGATGTTACAATGGAATACATCTATATGTAAAATATCGACAGGTTTTTGACCAAGAAGTGGACCTAATTGTGGAAGTTTATACGGGTGTCTTTCATATTTATTTTTCAAGCAAATTTCGCATTTATTGATAAAATTAGAGATTGTTGTCTGCATAGAGGGCCAGTAAAATTGATGTCGTAAATGTTTGTAGGTTTCTAATATTTCGTTATGATTTTCAGAATGATATGTCCGAACACATTTTGTTTGTTTTTGTTCGTCTTCAATGTCTTGTCTAAAGTAATTACAAATATAGGGTCTAAATTCGTGATCTATTTTTATTGCAAACGTTTGATGTGGTCGTAATATTTCTTTAAAAACATCAACTATTTCGGTTTTCCAATTTTGAGTTAAATTTACCGTGTATCTATGTTTATTAAATATTTTTTTATAAATTAAATCATAATTTTCCGAATCTGTTATGAAAATTATTTGATTTGTTGATAAATTAATAGGCTCTTCGGAGATTAGGATTCCCGTGATAGGATTTTCGGTTTCAGTATGTTGTGTATTGTCAGATGATTGATTTTGATCAAAATGTTCTAAAAATTCATCTATGTCAAACATTTCATCGGAGTCTGGGGGTTCAGCACAGTTTGAACTCTCTGTAAGTGCATTTATGTGTATTCTACAAAGAGAGTCGGCTACTTGATTTTCCTTTCCTAATGTATATTTCACCTCAAAATTATAATCCTCTAATTTTAGTCTCCAACGTGTTAATCTAGAAGTGGGGTCCTTAATTTTATAAATCCAGACGAGAGGGTTATGATCAGTTTCAATTAGAAATTTTTGTCCGTATAAATAAGGACGAAAATGTTTGCAAGAATCTACGATTGCCAAAAGTTCTTTTTCTATAGTGGAGTAATTTTGTTCTGCTGAATTTAGAGTTGTCGAATAATAGGCGATGGGGTGATTGTCTTGTGAAAGTACAGATCCGATAGCTATATTCGAGGTGTCTGTAGTTAGTACGAAGGGTTTTGAAAAATCGGGATATTGAAGGAGGGGGGCGTTAATTAATAATTGTTTGCATTTTTCGAAACATTCTAAATAGTTAGGATTAGTGGGGTCGATTATTGCTCCTTTTCTAGTGCATCTAGAAAATGGGGATGTGACTTTAGCGAAATTTGGTATAAATCTTCGATAATATCCTATAAGTCCTAAAAATGATTTTATCTCTCTCACTGTCTTCGGCAAAGGAAATTTTTGGATAGCTTCAATCTTATACTACTGCAGTTACTAAATGACCAAGGAAAGTGACGTCCTTCTTAAGGAATTCAGATTTGTCCAATTGAATTTTTAAGTTATTTTTTCTAAAAACTTCTAAAATAGCGGAAATATGAACAAGATGTTCGTGAAGAGATTTGGAGAAGATGATCACATCGTCCATGTATACAAAGCAGTATTTGTATAAGAAAGGTCTCAAAATATTGTCCATTAATCTTTCAAATGTTGCTGGGCTGTTTTTCAGTCCCATTGGAAGTTTTGTGTATTCGAAATGACCATGTGGTACAGTAAAGGGTGTTTTTTTGAATGGAATTGGGATGGAGTTCGATTTGATAGTATTCTCGTTAAGTTTTCGATAATCAATCACCATTTGAAATTTTTTCTGACCGGAAGCGTCAGCCTTCTTCGGAACAATCCAAATGGGCGCGGAATACGGAGAGCTAGAGGCTCTAATAATATTATTATCTAATAACTTGTTAACCTGTTTAACGATTTCTTCTTGCATTACCTTAGGGTGTCTGTAACTTCTAACATAAATCGGATTTTCGTCTTTTGTTTTAATTTCATGTTTAATAGCGGATGTGAATGTTAAATTTGATTTATCGTCATAAAATACGTCTCTGAATTTTTTACATAATTTTAAAAGTTTTTCTCTTTCTTCAGCATTTAAATGTTCCGTTCGAATAACTGACTCGTCAAAATTAGACGTAGGATTCTTTATTTCATAATTTTCCAAGATATCAACTACCACGCGTTTTATGTTAACAGGTGTCTGTAATATAACTTCATCTATAAAACCATGTCTTACTGTGTGAGTAGACTCTGGAATTTTTATATTATCAATAACTGTTTCCGGGAGTAGTATTTCACCATGACTTATGCTAACAGGAATTTTATTATATAAAGTTCCAAACGGAATTATTATATTTAAGTTTCTTAAGGTTAATGTCTTATTCGAATAATCTAGAATAGCATTAAACCGTTCTAAATCAAAATTACCAAGTAAAATATCAAAATTTTCACTCCATGGAGCAATCCGGGCATATATTCATAAAATAAAGGTGTATTTATGTTCAAGTTGTATTTTCGAGTTAATTTCATACACGTTAATGTGAATGGTTTATGATAAATATATGATTTGTTGAAAAATTTTGCGGCTTCGGGGGAAATTACGGTGTTAGATCCACCTGAATCAATTTAAACTTTTAATTTTGGTTCTCGTGAAAATCCTGAAAATTATTCTCGTTGTAATTTTCAATTTCGTCGTCGTTTGAGGAATTTATATAAAAATTGTGGGTTCGTCTAGTAGACACACTCATGGGCTGGTTTCTTTCGTGAATTGTTTGTACACCGCTCATAGGAGAGGAATTATTTTGTTGATTATGGGTATTTCTGAGAAGAGGAGATCTATTGAAATTTTGAGCGTTATTATTATAATTCGGAAGTTGAAAAATATTTCTTTGGGAATGGTTCTGAAAACTATTTCTTGGAAAATTGAAATTTTGTTGAGAATCGTTACGAGGGGATGGTGAAGAATTTGTTGGTTGCGAATTGTTATTATTTCGTGGAAAAGTATTGTGAGAATTGAAATTACGCTGTGGGTTATTATGTGGTTGTGTCGAGAAATTGCTGGATCTATTATTATGTCGATTTTGGTATGAATTATGTCTAGATGATGTCGGTCTTTTGTTTTGTTGCGTTTTTAAGAAGTTCATATATTGTTGCTGATTTTTATGATTATCATAGGCTATGTATTTTTGAAGGGATTCTTCAAGAGAAGTAATTTGAAAATGTGACAAATATTCACAATAAGGTTCATTTATGCCAGAACAAAAAGTTTTGAGGGCCATATTTTTGAAATAAGGGGTTTTGAATGCTACCGTTTCTATATTGTTGTTTAACGTAATATGTTGGAGTAAGTCATTTAAATTATTTGATACACGCTGATGATATTGGTCGTAAGTCTCGTTAAATTTTTGTACTGTTGTCGATACCTGTGTTACTAAAATCTCTTCCGAACGTCTGTTACCGTATTTGGCTAATAAGGCCGGTCGTACGTGAGTCCAGATAGTTTTGTTGGAATAATTCAAAAAATCTCTTGGCTCTCCCTTGATACGAGAAATAATATTAGCATTTAATATAAATTCTTGTGCTGGGGTAATTTCTTGAGTTGCCATAAATCTAATTAAATTATTGGCTGATTTAATGAACGTAGAAAGATTGTCACGGGTAGTAAATTCGGGCAATGTAGCGCAAATGCCAGATATATCACTATTATTCATGGGCATATTGGTTACTTTATTATCTAATGAATTTGGAATACGTTTAGTAGAATTATTTATGGTAAGAGTGTCAAAAAGTAAATGTGAAATATCTTGAGAAATGTCACTAAAAATGCTCATAAACGAAAGAAATAAACACTTACATAAGGATGGTCACTGATGATTTCTTCTGCATGCACTTCCTTCTATTCCCAAGTTCGGTGGATTCTCGTCAAACAATTGAAATTGACCAGAAAACGACGGATGTTTCTGTACGAGGTTCCTGTTCGCAGCGCCAGAAATGTAGTTCGGAGCACTTTGTGACTTTTAAAAAACAATTTTATTTTAAAAAAAATACACTAACTGGAATTTTAATAGCAAAAATAAATTTTATTAACAGAACATGTATAATAAGGATTTTACTACAAAAAGCCGTTAAAAAATTAATTTGAGTATACTGAATTTATAACATTCTATTTGCTGATCATGCATCTAGGTCGGCTATCATCTTCCTCCTCGCTTATGGTTACATTTCTATATATACATTATATGGCATAATTTGCCTGTAGATGATATAATTTTCAAGTAAATAAAAAAATATTATTGCGGGGTGAGCAAAAGGAGGAAATTTTGTGTATAAAGAGTGTCTGTCGTCCAGCGCATCCTGACATAGAAAGAGTGACAAAAAGAGGGAGAGTCGAGATCTGACGTGTAACGAGCAGTGACTCTAGATACGCTTCATAATGTTGAAGAAGCTATTTTTTGGGACTTTTCAGCTTAATATGCCTAAATTTACATTTTTTATGATGTCTCGTAACGGGCTTTTGACTGATACTGGCAATATATCCTAAGTCGCTTTCTTTGCTGCTTCCAAAATGTCTTCTGTATTTTAATTTTCCATGTCGACATTTCAAAATCTGAATCAATATTTTCAAATTTGAGAACTCACCAAATAAGTTTGACATTAACAACAAATTAAAAATCAACAAACTATCACTTGACAATTAATCACAACGTTGCTGTTATAGTAATGAAATCAAGGCACACTTAATCATCAAACAGCGATTGGAAAAATAAAAAACTGGTACTGGAAAAAGCTTTCACCGGTCCCTGACGTTAATTTTCCGATTATAATCGGTAAAATGTTATTTTCTGGACGAAAAATAATAAACAAAGTGTATATTTTCTGGCTGGTCTTAAAAAATTCGTAAAGGGAGAAAAGAAGGAAAAAAGTACATTCCCGATAACAAAAGTAAAGTTGAATAAGTGGCAATTCCTGAATAGTGAAAGAGGATTATATTCAAAGGCGGACCAGAAGCCATTTCTCTTTTCGCGAAACTCCATACTTCAGTTTATTGCGAGCCATAAGTATTTTTCAAAGAGGCTGGAAGACATCTGGTAAAATTCTCTCACAAAAAGAGAATATTAGCCCAGTCAAATTAGTCAAAAAAGAATCACCCTCCAAATGAGAGGTGAGAAGGTGGAAATTTGTATAAACATTCGGAATAACGCAACTGCACCGAGCTCCTCTATCCGACCGTTTGTATTACTTGCGATTATTTTCAAATTCACGAAAAGGCCTGAATACAACCGCCGTATTGAAGTCAAATAAAGCATACAGTGAAAAATCTCAATCATTAAAATTGGAAAATGGAATGTGTGCCCGCTATCCAGTAAACCATATCCATTGGACTGGTGTTTTTCAAGGATTCATTCAGGTCAGATGTTTCCAATATATTTTTTTTAATTTTTGAACTGTTGAGCATTTGACGTGCGAGTTTTCGCACACAGTTTTGCAAATTTTCGTAGACGTTGAATACTATGTGCAGCATTAGTTTATTCAACTTACATAACTGTATAAATATGGATTCGAAAGCGTTATTATTTAAAGCGCATGCCGCTCGTAGAACTGCCAAAGGTAGCATCACTAGGAAAGAGAATTTTATCAACGCAAATGCAGGCAGTTTATTGAATAAATTTGAATATGATACCAGGTTAGAGCTACTTAAAAATTCTTTCAAAAAATTTTATGAGACTCAGGACGTCATTGAGGGATCTGAAACAGATGTTGATAAGATTGGTGATCCTAGCGACTATGAAGAAAAATATTGTAGTTTAAAAAGTCAATTAAAAAATTTGATTGATCGTTCTTCTCCTAAAGATATTGTTACTGTTGAAAGTACAAACCAACAAAGTTATCAGGCAAATTCTCTACAAAATGTTAATGTTAAAACAGAGGTTAAATCTAAGATGCCTGAAATTGTTATTGCCAAATTTGCAGGTGGTCACCAAAGTTGGAATGGTTTTTATGATATCTTTAAAGCCCTTGTTTTAGACAATGACGACTTGGCAGAAATACAAGAACTTATTTATTTAAAATCAAATTTACTGGGTGAACCTCAAAAATCTATTAGTCTATTAGACGTTCCATCGATAAATAAAAGTAATTCAATGAATTTGCGTAATTTTGTTGTCACAGTTAAACAGCACACTGAGTGCTTAAAAAATTTGAATGTTCCTATAGCTGAGTGGGACTTAATTTTGGTGTATATTTTGTCCCAAAAATTAGACATTAACACTAGACGTGGGTATGAATTGGATAGGGGTCTTACTCTTTTACCTACTTTAGATGGGTTCCTCACGTTCGTTGAGAAAAGATGTCAGACTGCTCAAAATTTGGTTTCGTCGGAGTTGCCTCGTGAAAACTCTAATTTTGCTAATTTAGAAAAAAAGTTGAACTGCTTGTTTTGCAAAATGTCAAATCATAACATGTTTAAATGCTGTAAATTCAAAGAGCTGCCATTGAATAAAAGAAAACAGTTTGTATTTTCAAATCGATTGTGTTTAATATGTTTTGCTCCACATCATGTAAGTCAATGTGAGTGGAAGAATTGCCCTAATTGCGGCGAAGCTCATAATGCTCTATTACATGCGGGAAATTCTGTCGATTATTCATCAAAACCTAATAATTCTCACAACAATACATTAAATGCCCAACAAAGCTCAAGTTTTAATTCCAATCGTGGGCCTACTAATAATCACAAACAAAAAAGTTTTTTCATGAACAACTCCAGTAGTAACGCAGATCAAGCTTCTAATATAGAACAAGAACAAAATTCGGAGACTGCTCAAGCCTCCACTAGTGACAAGTTTGGGGTACAATCTAACACTATGTCAAGTCTGTTCATAAACCAAAAATCTCATATTTTATTGGCAACTGCATCCGTACATGTTTCAAATAACAATGGTCATTTAATATCTGCCAGAGCAATGCTGGATAGTGGGTCTCAAGTGTCACTAATTACACATAAATTAGCTAGAAGACTACAATACCCTATCTATAATAAAAATTTGTCAATTTGTGGAGTATCAGATCACATGCAAGTAGGTGAAGGAATGGATAATAAATTGTTTTCAAAGGTTGACCCAACAAAAACATTTGAAGTAAATTGTTCAGTAACAAATTTCATTTTTTCTAAGCTGCCTCAATTCCCTCTACAAACAGATAGATTAGAAATCCCTAGTAGCATTGTCTTGGCCGACACAAATTATGATGTTCCAGATCACGTAGATTTATTATTGGGTGCAGATGTTTATTATTCATTACTTTTACCTGGTCTGATTAACCTTGGGGAAAACCTACCCATTTTACAAAATACCCATCTTGGTTGGGTGGTAGGAGGTGTCCTATCCCCAACAATCTTGTCAAATTTTATAACATACCATCAAGTTCCCTCTCATTCTTTATTTGGAGATATTCAAAAATAACTTTCAAATAGCCAGTGTTATTCTTGGGACTGATTCGCAAATTTCGTTAGCATGGCTACAATCACATCCAAGTAGATGGAACATATTCGTCTCTAATAGAGTTTCTTTAGTTCAAGAACTAACATCGTTGTACACCTGGAGGTACATTCCTACCAAACAAAATCCAGCTGATTATGTATCTAGAGGTATGATGGCGCAGGAACTTATTTCTAATAATATATGGTGGCAAGGGCCCACACATTTGAAAAATGTCGATTTTAATTTAAACTCATTTCAGTCAAATATTAATATTCAGAAAATTCCGGAAGAACGAAAACTTGTTATGAGTACAACCTCTACTGAAAATCATATGTTAAGTATTTTCAATAGGTTTTCAGATTTTCTAAAAATACAACGTATAGTTGCATTCTGCCTTCGTTTTAGACATAATTTACAACGTAAAGATGAGAAAAGGTTTGGTCCCTTAAAGGTAGATGAATTACAACATGCCTTAAAGGTAACATTGCAAGTTTTGCAACAGCATTATTTTTCTGAAGAAAAAGATTTATTGAAAAACAAAAAGGTCCTTCGAAATAAACAGCTTATTTCTTTGAAACCCTTTATTGACTTGGAAGGCTTAATTCGCGTTGGCGGAAGATTGTCAAATGCTGATCTGCTATTTGCACAAAAGCATCCAGTATTATTGCCTGCTAGATCTCATATTGTTGATTTGATGCTACGGAAAGAGCACCTTAAATTATATCACGCAGGTGCTCAAACCGTGCTAAGTAACTTCAGACTACGCTATTGGCCTTTAGACGGCCTTAGAGCTGTTAAACGCATAATCCACAAATGCATTCCTTGTTTTAAATTTAAAGCTAAGTGTGCCGAGCAAATGATGTCAGACCTGTCTAAAGATCGGGTTTCAGTTTGTCTTCCATTCTTAAAGGTCGGTGTAGACTTTGGCGGTCCATTTTTAAATAAAACTTCGAATTTACGCAAAGCCTCTAAAGTTAAAGCATATATTGCTATCTTCGTGTGTATGACTACTAAGTGCGTCCATATAGAATTGGTGTCGGGCTTGTCGACAGAACAATTTTTGCTCACATTACAACGTTTCATAGGCCGACGGGGTAATCCTTCGGTAATATATTCTGACAATGCCACTAATTTTTTTGGCTCCAGTAACCATTTGAAATCATTATACGAATTTTTCAAATCCAAAAGTAATATTGAGTGTATAGAAAAATTTTTATCAGAAAATGAGACTCAGTGGAAATTTATCCCACCTCATTCACCACATTGGGGCGGTCTTTGGGAGGCCGCGATTAAGGGTGCTAAACATCACCTGATTAAAACTATTGGTAAAACAATTCTAAATTTTGAGGAATTTTCGACAGTCTTGGTTTGCATTGAGAGCAATATGAACTCGCGACCTCTTAGCATTTTATCAAATGATCCGACTGATTTAAACCCTTTAACACAGGGACATTTTTTAATAGGCGACAATCTTTCAGCATTCCCAGACAAAGACTGTAATATTTCAGAAAATCGATTGTCAATGTATCAGAAGTGTATTGAATTCAAACAAATATTTTGGAAGCGATGGTCCATTGAATATCTGAATAGACTTCAACAAAGGCCAAAATGGACCAATCAAACCAGAAATTTGGAAATTAATCAATTAGTCCTTTTAAAGGAGGATAACTTGCCTCCTCTCAGGTGGGCTCTCGCACGAATCATTGAAATTATTCAGGGTTCAGACGGCAAAGTTCGTTTAATTCGAGTCAAAACATCAGATGGAACGTTTCTTAGGTCCATAGCGAAGGTATGTCCCCTTCCTGAGGATAACTAGATTTGTATATTGTTAAATTTTAAACTTTATCATTAGGTTAGCTATTTTGTATATTTTTTGTGTTATCTGTGTTGTGTGCCAAAGTTCTCGGAAGTGAAGTGTTTTGTTTAAGTTGGAGTTTTCTCCCGAAAATGTCCAAGGCGGGAGTTATGTTTAATTTCTAACGCAATAATTTAAATATTTAACCTTGAAAGATGTTTCTGCCGGCGACAACAAATAATCAGTTATGTAATCCTTCTAAGACCGTAGCTTAAGTTATCTGTAAAAAAATGTCAGTTGTCAGTTAACGAAAAAATTAAGAATAACTGTCATCGTGTTAAAAATTATATATTTTTTATTGAAACACCTTCCAAGTCAGTGAAATAAAGAGCTATCGAAGCTTTTATGCAGTTAAGGGATAATCGTTCGATTAATCTCATACACAGTGAATAGATAATTTATAATTCTGCGTGTCTTTTAGTATGTTACAATGACATATTTTTTAAAATGGATTATTATGAAATAATTTTGAAGTTCCTAAAAAAAAACATGCTTTATTTTTTACTTTTTAATTTTTTCATAAAAATGTCCAGATTTCTCTAGAATCCAAACCGCAAAAATAATTTTACTGAATTGGTAAGTGCTACTCTCTATTTCAGATTACCACATCTGGTAAAGGTGTAATTGTTTCGAATGGAATAAGGTATTTGTTTTTGGTCACGGGACGTCGCATTCAAAATTATTAATAGGACAACCTGTATATTTGTGCCTTTCTGTGTTCCTCCCGATAAAACAATTCCAACTAACTAGCACATTTGGGGTCTAGAGTGATTAATTCAAGAGCTACAGGTACTTAAAGGATTGTAAGTTAAAAAATTCATAATAGAATCCCCTGTTATTTTCGGCACTCTTACATTCGTACGTAATGATTAAGACAAACCAATATTATAATTTTTAATGATAATTCAAATTAACTGTCACAAAAAAAAACTTACAATCTTAAAGGAGATGTTCAAATTGATGCCCACCTTCGCAAATGTATTTCTCAAATCTTGATAATAGATTTCAGCTACATGCTGCCCTAATCATTTCCGGTGTCACAGTTCTACAAGCATCGCGTATTTTTCTTTTCAAATCGTCTAAATCTGTAGACGGAGTTGCATAAACGATACCTTCAAGATATCCCCAAAGGAATAAATCTTACGGTGTCAGGTCTGGCGATCTTGGAGGCCAGTTAATAGTTCCGTTTCGTCCAATCCAGCGTTCTGGAAATATCATGTCCAGATAATTTCTCACTCTACGATCATAATGCCACTACATTGTATTTCTTTCATTCAATGGAATGTCTTCAAGTAGGTCTGGAAGTATATTTTGTAAAAAATTTAGGTATCTCTCTCCCGTTAGTATACCATCATAAAAGTACGAGCCAATCAAACGCCCATTGATTAGGCCACACCAATCGTTTATCCCCAAAATTCTCTGAAATCGGGTTTCCATCACCCATTTTGGATTTTCTGCAGACCAGTAATGGCAATTATGTCGATTGACGATTCCGTTATTATGAAATCTCGATTCATCGCACCACAGAATTTTATCCAAAAAAGATAACTCATCGTCTAACCGTACATGCATATCTGCAATAAATGTACATCGTAGATCGAAATCTTGAGGATTCAGACCTTGCACCAAATGTATCTTAAAGGGGTGGTACTTATGATTTTTTAATATCCTGTGGATAGTTGATTTGCTGATACCAAGTTCAGATTCCAAATGTCGAGTGGATGTATGAGGATATGCTTGTAAATATGCTAAAGTATTAATTACATTGTCTTCAGTTTGTACAGACTTTGTCCTAGATGTTTCTGCTTTGGCTTTCCCACTGGGAAAAGAACCATTGAGTAATTCTTGTTCCACATATCTAAATGTATCTTTACCAGGTACTTGGCGATTGGGATAACGAGCTCTGTATAAATCTCTAGCTCTTCTACCATTTCTTCATATTCGATACGGGCTACCGCGTTTCTTGATTCATCCTGGGCGGTCGGATTAGGGATAGTATCTTCCCCGTTACTGACCTAGGCATTTGTCGTGGTATTTGACATCGAGTATAGTAATTAACAGGGGATAAATATACAGGGTTGAGCTGTAGCATCTGCTATTCTCTAGCGTGTCAATGACAAAAAATATCCAAAAAGCCAAAAAATTCGCATTAGTTACTGGGGAGTATCTTTAAGTAATGTGTTGAAGACTCAGAAAAGAATGCCATCCATCATCCATAAACAATATATTTTATCATGTTGTTTTTTAATTTGGAATATGCTTGTAAATGAGTAGTTTTTGAATTTAACTCTGTTTTAGTACGGAATCAAGAACAGATACCAAGAAACACGTGAAGTATACTAAATTAGCTATCGAGCAAGCCTTGGCCAACCTATAGTCCAATAAAATTAGCATTAGGCAAGCCTCGAAAACTTACGGTATCCCAAAATCAACAATAATTGACAGAATTCACCAGAAATATAAAAATTCGGGGCATATGGGTAGACCCACTGCTTTGACAAATGACGAAGAACACATTTTAGTCAACTGGGTATTATAAATGGGTCAATGTAGTTTTCCAGTTACTAAAACATAGTTGGTGGATTCAGTTTCTAAACTTATAAAATAATTAAATCGAGAAAATCCATTTAAAAACGATATTCCGGGAAAGAAATGGTATAGTGGGTTCCTTACTCGACATTCGAAGATTTCCAAGAGGGTTCCACAAGCACTGTCAACATGCAGATCAGGCGTTACGGAGGAGAATATCGGGGATTGGTATAAGAATCTTACTGATTACATGACAGTCTCAAATTCTCTAGATTTATTTAGTGATCCCAGTAGAATATTCAACTGTGATGAAACAGGTTTTTACTTAAGTCCACAATAGAAGCCAGTTTTAGTAAGAAGAGGATCGGAAAAGGTATTGTAAATGATGAAAAAGAATGTCTTATAGTTTTGTTGACAGTAGGAGCAGACGGTTCATTACCACATCCATTAGTCTTGTTCCCTTATAAACGATATATACCATCTGCGATCATAAAAAATATGCCACGACAAAAGGGGATATGTCATTCCGAATCTCGATGGATGACATCTGAAACCTTTTATGATTATGTCACAATTGTCTTCTACCCATGGCTAGTGAGAAATGAAATTCCTTTCCGACTAGTTTTATTTCTCGATGCCCATACATCACATATCAGTCTTCCAATTAGCGAATTTTGCAAAGAAAAAGGTATAATACTGACAGCCTTTTACCCCAATGCAACTCACCGTCTACAGCCCCTAGATGTAGGAGTTTTCTTCCCTTTAAAAAACTGTTAGCGCAATGATATTCGTAGTTGGCGGAAAATAATGGAAGAAAAATGCAAAGAGCTTTAGAAGAATTACCGATTGAAGATGGGGCGGATTTTGTACCATTAACTTGTATAGCTGCATTAGATACCAACAATTTCACGCTCAAAACTATAGTAGATCAGGAGTTGACTACTGAGACTAACCCATACATTTTTTTAGGCTAAATAAGTAAACTTCAAGACACGATTGGTGAAACTACAGCTAAGCTGTTAACTGATATTACAAACAAAGATGTCACACATGCTACTCCGCCCAAGCCAGCAATTCCAGAAAATAAATTGCCAACACCTTTAAAATATGCATTATACTGGCCTAAGGAAAGTAACGGTCAAAACGAAAAAAGATGAATGATTTGCATAAAACGAAAAAGATGTATCCAACAGTGGCAATCAGTGACGAGTTTATTGAATACCAGAGGAGAATCGACATAGAGAAAAAGACAAAAGAAAGAGAAAAACCAGAGAGGTAACAGAAACGCAAAGAGAAAAAACAAATCTTACTGGAAAATACGGAAAAAGTGAAGTCAAGGGAGATGCATAATAAGAAAGTTGAAGAGTTTGTCGTTTATGACTACGTGGTTATTACGTACGAACAGGAATATTACCCTGGAATCGTATTAGGGAAAAACATTAATGTATTAAAAGTAAAAACAGTGGCTGCAAGCGGAAATTTGTGGAAATGGCCCATATATGAAGATATTTTAGATTATCCTATCCACGATCATCTAATGTGAGCAGGGGAATGTATAGCGTTCCAGAAATTGAAAATCTTCGCTAGAAGAACAAAAAGAAATAGATATGATGGGTTACATGGAAAAATGTGAAATTAACTATGTACATATAAATGTTTCTGATCAAAAGTATATACTGCAACATGTGACAATTGGTGCCCCACGTTGGGCGCCAATTGTCACAATCCTAAGTTACCCGGCCTTGGGACTCTTCTCAGGTGGTGAATTTGGCCTCAACTACACTATTTTTTATTACTGCAATTGGGATAAGGTGAATCAACAAACAAAATTTCGGGACAAATGGATTTATTTGACACAAAAATAAATTTACATAAGCCGTATATTCTCAAAACAATACAAAACAAGGATCAGTAATTACAATAAAAATGTCCAACTCAATATTTTATATCTACCAAAAATAAGTTAGGGATTTATCTTGGGAAAACTCGGGACGTACAGCTCGCAGCAGTATTCACGGTTCTTGAGCCGTCGGTATCTGGACTCGGAAGCTATATAGTCCGGTAGAGTTAGTGTGTCCGTAACGTCCGTAAAGGTGCGTAGAGGTCCGTACAGGCTGCAGAGCTGTAGGGGAAGAAATAAAAAGCAGGAGAAACAGTAGAAAATTGAAAAGGAGGAATATAATGATCAGATGAGGAGCTTATACTCCAATACATATAAAAATTGAATTGAATTTTCAAAATAAAACCACAGAAATCTGTTCATTCTTATCCGTCCTGTTCCCGAAGTAATCAGAAAAAGCAAATTTAAATCGGTGGAAAATAACCATATAGAGAATCTGTTATAAATTCGCTTCATAAAATAACTTTGGACGCCACCAGTTTTTTTAAAGGGAACGGCGAAGAAAAACTGGAAACGCCATAACAAAAACATTGTTTTTTTTAAAACGAAATATTTCAACTAATTAGAAAAATCGAAATAGAATGATTGGTAAGCACACAGATACAATTTGAAAATATATAGATAACTTACCAGCGAGGAAAATTAAAAATCACACACAAAATTATTATGAAACTTCTCAGCGAAGAATGAACCAAAGAGAGCGAGTTCTAATTGAACCGTAGTTTAAGTAGATATTTAACGACGGTAAAAACGATAACCGATATGTTCCTAACATTTAAAATAAAGGGATTTCGAATTAGAGGTGGGAGTAGCCGACGAATAAGTAACGGTCCAAAATAATTGATGAAAATAGGAACATGTCTCAGCGACATATTACAATACATGTTATAACATGTTTCTATCTTCACTAATTTAAGTTGTGTGTTGTCTGTCAGTCCAAGAAACTGATAGTGTGTACTGGCTGTAACAATGCTCCAGTGCAATGGTAAATTTCTCCTTGAGTATGAGTCAAATTCTTGGCTTATTAGCCTCGGTCAAGGACATACCTTAGAAGTTAGTTTGAATCCTCTTCCTTCGACAATAGTCTTAAGAACGCACGAGGGTTGGCATTCGTCTTTCGAAAGATGTTCGAGAAATTAGAAAAACTTGAAGACCAGATTCTAGCCCCTGGCAAGATACTGAGACTGAACCACAATTCGAGGTACGTTTTCTACGTGGTTACTTAAAATGAATTTCAAGATCGAGCTACCTACCGCGATGTGTGGGAAGCACTTCGAAACCTCCGAGACCATGTGTTGGAATCCAGTGTGAAGAAACTAGCTATGCCTAAGATAGCGGGTGACCAGTTGGATTGGCGAGTTATCAGGAACATGGTAAAAGTGATCCTCCAAGATACCGGTGTCCAGATACTAATTTGCAGCTACAACCCCCGTTATCAGTATCCGATGAAAGTTAAAATTTTGGCGGATGCGCAGGAATTTCTTAGAACTGTTTACGATTTCTTGTGACTATCTTATCTAGACATTGTTTTTGTGACCAGTCTTATCGATAAAATTCAAGAGAGCCAAATTGTTTTTGTGTAAGCCGCAATCTAGAATTATCTAGTAAAAAAGGCATTAATATATAAAGGACGGAACAGCGGGAAAACTTTAGTTTATGAAGTGATCTCGTGCTATAAACAGCCAACAAGTAAATAGTCTAAGTAGTGAAGTTTTTATATAAATTAATATAAGCGAATATAATGTGTATATAAGTTAGTGAATAGTGTAGTGAATAAATAAATTAAGTTAGCAGACATAACGTATGTGTATAAATTTATCCCATCTGTGATAAAAACCTTTGAATAAATAAGGAAAACATTACAATAGGTCGGATTGGAGGTCAATTCTGGACGGAAACAGGAAAATTACTACCAATTGGACGGAAATTGGAGCTCCTCTCTCATTTTGTGATAACGTGAAAATTAGAGGTTTGTATCTTGAAATTTATCTTAAATATCACTAAGTAGCAGTTAAAACGAATATATTGCTATAAACCTATAGCCTATACCAGGCATAAATTATTTTAAAAAAATGGGACCTCATCTTTTGCACAATTGTTTCCGAAAAACCGATGAGTGGCCGGACTTCGCTGATTTTGCGTTAATGTGTCTCAAATAAGTGTGAGGACCGTGAGATATTAAAGGTCAAAGGTCACAAAAATCAGTGTTTCGTAAATATCTCGCGTCCAATAGTATTTCCTCCTATTCTGAAAGTTGTTTTCCACGCCAGTTGTAATTTTTAATATGCTTAGTATTTAATATGTTGTAGTAGATATCTTCAAGATATGATCAATTTGGAAAATGCAATGGTTAATGAGACTTTTGAGAAATTTAAAAACGGATTACTCACTGTAAAACGAAGTGACATATTTAATTCTGGCACATGGACAGTTATGGTCATCGTGCAAAGTCTTATGGAAGGTATGAAGGTAGAAGGGGGAGTGTCTCGAGGTCTAAGTACTCAATAAAGTGCTTTATGTAAGTGGGTGTAAGCTATATTGGCAACGAATATGATTTCTGAAGGAATAGAGATGTTATGTTTTATTTTTATCCTACTTATAATGTCATTAACATATATTAGAATATAATGAAAATATAAGTGCGTAATTAATTCTTAATTAGGTGGAAACCGTAAATTTTATTAAACGAAAATACCCGTGTGAAGTTATCCACGGATTTTTTAATCATCCACGGATATTTTTTTATAAATTAAATCAAACTTTTGCAAGAGAGAATAGACATATAATGACATTATAATATGCTACATAATTTTACTACCAAAAATTAAAGATTAAGTGAATAAAAAGTTTTCAAATACGTTGTCTTGTACATATTTCACAGTTCTGAACCAAGGATCCAAAAATTAAAACTAACTAATTAGATTTTTACTTGCAAATAGCAAAAACATCCCATCACCCTTATTATATTTTCTTTGTTTGTGTCCCTTATTCGTTTATAAGCGTTAATTTGGCTGTGATTCTGGCTTTGATCCAGTATAAAATTACTAATTGCTATAAAATAGGAACAAAAAAACTCGTAAATGTTAAATTGGCATTTTTTTAGTAAATCAATTCGTGTCTCACCCTAACATCTTGTAATTATCAATAATCCAATTTCACAAAGGTAACTACGTCTATCGTTAACATCCCCCAAGGACATTTACTTTCTCTTGTCTTCTTGTTACCAACTTCATATTTTCTCATTAGTAATATGAATCCTTGGAGAAAGTAATAAAGACAGCTAAACGATTTTTTGTTTGTCCAAAAATATTGTATTTTCAAGAATATTTGAAAGACAGACGAAAAATTCATTTATAAATATATAGGGGAGAGTTGGACAAAACCGGGAAGCAGTACAAAAACTGACTACTTCTTCTGCTATGTTAGAGTAGCAAACGTTTGCTACAGATAAAATATTCTCAAATGACTTAAGGTTGATATACCAATGACAATTTTTAAAAATATTCCTAAATTTTTTATTTTTAAGAAAATATTGCAAAATACCCGGTTTTGTCCAACCGGTATGATAAAACCGGGTAGTAACTTAATTACCATGTAAAAAGACTGGCAGAAAATAGAATATTTATTGAAAATATGTGAACAAAAATCGAAAATCTATGAACAGAAGTCGCAAATAAAAACTTCATCTACATCATCATAGGCACTACAGGCTTCATGAGCCGATTTGTTGCAAGACACACATTTTATCCAGCCTTCCTTTGCCTTAGAGTTTGAATATAATTCATTGCAATACCGACACGCATCGTCATTATTATCTTCTTCCTCCGAACTATCAGAATCTGCAATCTTTAATTTCGGAACCATTTTTGTTTTTGGTGCAGCCTTTTTTACATTTTTTCCTTTTTTGTCCGGTTCATTTAGCTTTAATTTTTTTACGACTGGAGATTTTTTAAAATTTGCCTCTTGCCTCTAACTCAGACTTATAAGGAGATGATGTTATTATAGCAGCCTTTCCTCTCCTGTTACCGTTGGATGGCTTCCTGGTTGCCTTAGGGATCGTAAAAACCTCTTTTGGAGAGACTGAAAAATCACATGATTTGCAGTGTGAGAGTTTAAGGAGCTACATATTGGATGGGGAGAATCGATACGGCTACAGCTTCGTTGGGGAGAATAGATACGGCTACAGCTTGGTTGGGGAGAATCGATAGGTGGAGGTAACGGAGCTAATAATTGTGTAACTGTCAGCTTTGTAGTTGAAGTAGAATCTTTATCGAGTTCTTTGCCTAAATCCTGATTCAAATTGGGTGACGTATATTCATCTTCTTGTATATTTAGTTCTCGCTCTGTAGTTTCTGAGGGAGCAAACATCCACTCAGGAAAAACTTCAGGATTAAGCGGATAAATTCCAGACTTCCTGAAACCATTTATTGCAGTTTGCATAACTGCCGATTTAACAAAAGCCTCACCAAAGAGTTCTGCCACTTCATAAATTGTAACACGTCTTCCAGGATGCTGGCGCATCCATTTTCTTATTTCCTCTCCATAATATGTGATCAAGGGAGCTATTAATGACACGTCAAGTGGTTGTAACCGGTGCGTAGTATGCGGTGGAAAGCATATGATAATAACGTGATTTTCTCTGGCCAGATTTATCAATTTCAGGCTTTTTGTATGGGTCGCGTGTCCATCAAGAAGCAATAGAACAGGATTTTCTGGTGTCGGGTGAGTAAACTCGATAAACTTTTTAAATCACTTCATGAAAATATCTGTTTGGATCCATCCACTTGAGTGGAACTCAGCAAACGTTCCAGGAGGAGCGTGGTCTAGAAGCTGCGCATTTGGAAGCTTTCTAGGAAAAATCAGCATCGTAGGCATATAGGAACCACTTGCGCTCATACAGATTTCGGCGGTAACCAAGGTTCCTCTTTCAGCGGAAACCAGAACACCAATTTGTCGTTTTCCTCTCATAGAAATAACTTTAGATTGCTTGTTGGGGACAGTTGTAATTCCCGTTTCATCAACATTCCATATGCGCTCAGGAGGAAACTTGTGTTGGTTATAAACTTGTGTTAACAGAGTGAAAAACTTCCCTACTGCTGCTCGGTTAAATCCTATAGCTCGTCCAATTGCAGTAGCTTCTGGAGTCCTTAATCGAAGATTTGGATGCCGTGACAAAAACGAATAAAGCCAACATTTACCAGCCATTTTTCTTCTCTGTATTAAAATTGTGGTTGATTTTATTCTGCACGGCTAGTTCGTAAGCAAGAATTCTTAGTTCAGATAAGGTAAATCCGAATAGTCTGCTTTCCATTTGTAAGATATGCGAAGCTAGCTCATCCTCTTGGGCAGCGCTATACACAGGCTTGTACCGACCCAGACCTAAAATTATTTTTATTTTAAATAAGAAAACAGAAATAAATTGAAGGTAATTCCTACCTTTCTTACTAGCTTCTTCAACAGAGTTACCATTTCTTACTTTTTTCACACGATCTTCTAAAGTGGAACATTATAACTTTGAGAGGCTCTTTTGTATCCCATCCTATGTTCTAGCACTTCAACTATTGCATTTTGCATACTTTCTTGATCCCATGACTGACGAGTAGTTTTTCTTTTATATTGCGACATGTTGTAGTTAACTAAAAGCAAAAGAACAGCTGTAGAAACAGGAAGTAACAAAAGGTCTGATAAAATCGGGTACCCGGTTTTGTCGATTTTCGGACTACCCGGTTTTGTCCAACTCGTAAACAAGACATTAAATATTATTTAAATGTTTAGGTTATGAAATGATATTCAAAATTTTTGGCCAAATTAAAGGTAATATATTAGGTTACATGCATTAAATTTTGAAATGGTCATTAGTTATTCAGTAGAGGAAAAAAAGTATATACTTACCTTAAAAATTGAGTTTGCTACCCCAAAAAACAGGCGAGGTCTTACTGCTCCGGCACAGGTTACTCAAATGATGTAGAAATTTATACACGCGACTGTTGGCGGTTTAGGGACACTAATTTTAACATTGTCTGATAGATGGCAGCTGTTAGTTAGATCAATTAAGGGGTACCCGGTTTTATCAACCTACCCGGTTTTGTCCAACTCTCCCCTAATGTAGCATTCAATTTTCAATATATCACAAAATTTGTTCATTTTAAAATTGCATAATCAACAAACACACAAACTGTAACCACCCAGTATAGTTTGACATGGCATAGAACCTTACTCCGAAGGAGTTTTGCAAAAAGAAAAAGAACGTTTAAGGGGCACAAAAAGACGCAATTTATTTATTGTTAACGATACTAACATTACGGAAATAACTCACAAGAAGCAGCAAATATGTTGCATAATCATATATTTTTTTATTGTCTCCTTTATAAAATTTTGTAGACTACACAAGTAAACATGAATTTTGAGTCTCGATTCTGTATATCTGATACGATTATCTATGTCTAACTAATAAATGAAAACATACTTTGGTTCAATTAAGTATGCTTCTGTGGCTACCAGAATGAAATTTTAAATTTTGAAATACCCTGTTTTTTTTTTCAATTTCTTGAAGTGAAAACTTTTTAAGCCGCGTTGAGCGATTTTTGGTAGAGGAATACGTCATAGGTTCGCGTTACCGATGATCTCGACATACTCGGGGCGTATTGCGCTTAGTGTTCCGCGATATATCAGTCCCCGCGATATTTCGCCGCTAAATGGAAAATTACTGGCGTTACCGGTGATTCACTTCTTGCAGATGCGGTGATCGATATTTTCGATAATCATTCTATGAATTGATTAATTGTAGAATCAATGTGCAGTACAGTAGTGAGTACTCAATATACTTATATGTTTGTGCAGAAAATAAATGATAAAAGCTAAGCATTTATTGTCGAATCGATTTCCAACTTTGTTATTGATATTTGCTTTGAAAACTTTGATATTATTTTTATAAAATAAGAAATTTAAATTTTCAAAATTATTGGCGTAAATTCTCAGAAATAAGCTACATTTCTTATTTTTTTAGAATGATGATTTATAATCATTCAAATTCACTATTAGAATTTTATAAAACTGTATTGTTATAAAATCAGACTATAATTTGTAATGTCCGGGGTTGTCGGTAATAAATATAGACAGGGTTTGAGCTTCTAAACTTTTTATTCCAAAATTAAATTGAAATTCAATTTTACAACATGAATATCACATTTACAAACGTTAAAAAAACCAGTACCTGACCTAATGTTTTTTGTTCCGATGGACAAACGACATTAAAGTCGTGTTAAGGTACGGTCTATCTGCAGCGATTAATCGAAGCGAACAAATGGAAATGCAGCGATAATTCGTTCAGGCATGGTCTCAATTGCAACGATTAGTGGAAACGATTCATTCCAGTGTGAGTCAGTATTTAGTTGTGTTCTGCAATGTAGTGTTGTTTGTAATTTTAAAATCATAATGAACAATATAGTGTTTGGCTGCAATAGCGTTAATAGACGAGGAAGAGGAAGAACAAGGGGTTTTATTGACAACCATCTGTAAACCACGATGCCAAACGAATAAAAATTTTCTTGATAGGATAAGCGAGGGATGTTTCAATACACTGATTCAAAGACACTTAATGGATGATGACACTAAATTTAAAGAATACTTTAGACTCACCAAGAGCCAGTTCATCAGTATATTGTCATATATATCCGAGGGCATAACAACAATGCCCTCTACCTTTGTGAAATACCCTATTTCTCCTTGTCAGAAGCCTGCCATAACCCTGAGGTAAGTATTTTATTAATAATTTCAACAACTACAGAAAATCTCGATTCAAGAAAAAGTATGTGCGTAAACATATAGGTATGGTTTGTTTCAGATTCCTTGCTACCGGAGAATCATTTCGGTCCATGGCTTTTAATTTTAGAATTTCTCATAACCATATAAGTAAACTCGTCAGAGAAGTTTTGAAAGATCTGCTCCCGACTCATTTACCAAAGCCTACGACAACAGAGTTGAAGCAAATAGCAGAGGATTTTAACGATAGATGGAATTTCCCAAACTGTTGTGGAGCAATTGATGGAAAACATATACGCATAGTTTGCCCGAAGGGGAGTGGAAGCCTATACTTCAACTATAAGTCATATTGTTCTATTGTCTTATTGGCAATAATTGATGCTCGGTACAAATTTACTTGGGCTAATGTTGGTGCTTATGGCAAAGAAGGAGATAGTGGAATATTACAGAGGTCTTCTATTTACCAACTCATACACAATAACAACTTTTTACCAGAGCTTACTTTTTTACCTAGGACTGATATTATTCAACCTCATGTCATTGTTGGGAATGAAGCATTTAAATTGACTGGAAACGTTTTGCGACCTTATCCTAGAGATCAAGCTAAGGCAGACAGGGAAAAGAAAATTTTTAATTATCGTTTGAGTCGAGACCGAAGAACATCGGAAATACCTTCGGCATTTTATGTCAGACTTTTCGTATATTTTATACACCTATTGCAACGAATCCAACACTCGTAGATGACATTGTTATGGTTTCGTGTTGTTTGCACAACTTACTCAGGGGTTCACGTACAGCTAATCAAGAAGAATATGATATTGATATTGAAATGCCCACCGAAAATATGATCCCTTTACGTCACTTAGGTGGGAACACTTCGGTAGCAGCATTTCAAAACAGAAATGCTTAGTGAGTTATAAAAGACAATAAGGACAAAAGGTCTTTAATTAAGTATAAAAATAGAATCTAATAATAATATCTAATTTTAATATTCAAGAGATAATGAACTCATAACATTGAACTCATAACACGTTTGTTTATCAGTCATGACCGAAGGGTAAACAACATTCTTTCATAGTTTGAACTTGAACGTGAAATTGAAGTCATCGACTTGAAGTATTGTCAAATATTTCCTATAAATAATTAAGCATTGAGAAATGGCGAGAACTCAGTATTTATATTCGATATAGTTCTAATGTAGATTAATGTGTAAATTGTATTTAGATTAATATACTAACCCAGTGAATTAAATCAAAGTGTTTCTTATTCAACCCCAACACATGGTTACGAGGTAAGTGTTTCTCAACAATAAATGGTGTTATGGTTTAATCGAGGTATCTACGAGGGCACTTGCTAAGTAACCACTACATGGCGATCCTGCAAATTAAATGGTAATGCTATTGGTATAATGGTATCGCCACTACATGGCGATCCTGCAAACTAATGGGACATGGTAATTATAAAATGGTTATGGTCTAATTAATGGTAAAATAGATATCGCCACTACATGGCGATCCTGAGAACGAAATGGTAATGGTAAAATTAATTGTATAATGGTTATCGCCACTACTACATGTACTAGTTAATGGTAATGGAAAAATACGGTAATATGGACCCTAAGAACTAATGGTATCTGCAAATAAATGGTAATTAATGGTAACCGAGATCCTGAAAATCAAATTGTAATTAATGGTAACCGAGATCCCGCCATAAGGACACGTGAAAATATATGGTTTTTCTCTAAATTTGGGACCTTGGAGAAAACAAACAATGGGAGGTTCAGCCACAAAACAAGAGGCAAAAGAAACGGGTACAGTCAACAATACATTCATGGTACAACAAGACAGTTTCACGACGCATGTAATGGTTCTACTATACATCATAACTGTAGCTTTCATTCTAAAATTTATCTGGTCGGTGTGGAAAACTCACAGGAGGGCACTGAAAAGAGATATCAACAGAGGCATTGCAGCGAAGCAGGCAACAGGAACCCTCACCGTGTAAAATAAAACTGTAAGTACCTAAACATTCTATTCTTGTGTACGAATCTTTAAATGTCAATAACGTGGGAAGATTTTGATGATAATTTACGAATAATTGTGGACGAAGTTAATAAACAGGGAAAAAGAGTTTTGAAAAAAGAAACTCCTAAAAATCCTGATATACATATAGAAGTAATTAATACCATAGTAGGTCTTTACAATAATTTTGTTAGATTAATAGGTAAAAATTGGAAAAATTTAAGTTTATTACAACAAGAAAGTTGTGGAAATTATTCAGATAAAATTAGAGATAAGGCTGCTAGGGCATTTCAAGCGTTAAATTGTATTATTAAAATACCTAACTCTATTTTGGAGGAAATCGATACGGAGGTATTACAAGCAATAAGCAAACAATTGAAAATGGCGACTAGTATGAATGATTTTTTTAATTTTGCGAGTGAAGTGTTACCGAACGAATTTAACGGTGAAGCAAACAAATTACAGTCATTCTTAGATTCATTAGATTTACTACAAATAAATGTGACGGGTAACGAAGAAAATGCTATTTTATTATTAAAAACGAGGTTAACGGGAAGAGCCAGAAGCTTGATCACGACGGAAAACTCCATTGCTGACATCAAGAATAAACTGAAAACAGGGATAAGAGGAGACAATCCAAGCCTTCTCTTAGCGAAACTGGGTAAAGTAAAACAAAATGGAAAAGATGTTACACAGTATGCAACAGAGGTAGAGAAATTGGCGGAAAGATTACAGGCAGCATACATATCGGAAGGGATGCCAGAACGACTAGCCGAAAAATATACGAAGGAGGCGACGATTAAGGCAGTAACTATGAACGCCGCAACGGACGCAACCAAAACAATAATTGCAGCGGGAAGTTTCGAAACGACACAAGAGGTACTATCGAAATTGGTTTCAGTGGAAGGCGTAATAGGACAACAACAAGTTTTACACATGAAAGATAACAGGAATTTCTTCAGGAAGTCAAACTTCGACGTTAGGAATAATCACAGGCGTGGAAACAGCAGAGGATTTTATAACGGTAATCATCCAGGAAGAACGTTTCGACAGTATAATCAAAGGAACAACTATGGCAGATACGAAAATTATAATACGAAATTCAATAGGAATAATAATTACAATAACCACAGTAAAAATAACGTAAGAATATGTGAGATAGAAAATGAAGAAGCAAGAGAGACTCAGAAACAATTGGGATTTTGAATGAAAAATCAGATAACGAAAACAAAATTTCAGGAACATATTCAGCATACTATTTAGATTTATCACTTTCTAACTTTATAGAAATTCACACAAGCGTATCAGACAACATCTGTAATTTTATATTAGATACAGGAGCAGACATTTCTCTAATCAAAATTTCTAAAGATTTTCCACATCATCTAATTGAGACTAGGAATAAAATAAGCATTAAGGGGGTAACTGAAGGCTCAGCAAAAACTCTAGGTCAAATATGCATAAACCTTTATATCAATAACATAACTTTAAGTCATTGTTTTCACGTAGTGGAAGAAAATTTTCCAATACCTACGAATGGACTAATAGGAAGAGACTTCATGACAAAAAATAATTGTATATTAGACTATTCACAATCAGAATTGCACATAAATTACAAGCCTAACAGGCGAGGAACCATACGAATTTTTGGTAATCCAGAATATGATACCTTAGCAATACCACCTAGATGTGAGGTATACAGGCTAATAGAAAATTTCAAGAATTTGAGAAAGGATACAGTAATAGAGCAACAAGAAATAGCACCAGGAGTATTTATAGCCAGATCCATAGTATCAAGGACAACACCTTACGTCAGAATTTTAAATACAAATTATGAAAGTATTACAGTAAAAACTAGGAACATTGAGACCTTAGATTTAGATTTATTCGATATATATACAATTAAGACTTCTAATAACTTCTGGGGCACCTAAGGGCTATTCTAATAAATCCTCGTTACCCTTCTCATTTTTGTCACTGTGTAATACCTCCTCTCCAATGAAATTCTGTGCAATCCGAGCGGGTAAGGCACATCCAGTCCGACTTCTGAGCTAGGTACGCCTGGGCTTAAAGCGGAATAATCTCCTTGCCAGGATAGGGTTTGTTCTCGGCAATCGGCCCCCTTTTTCCAACGTATGTACACCCTCCCGGGGAAGTACGGGATGAGGGATAGGGTGATAAATAAAACTTATGGTAAACACCACACAGCGTATGTAACTAAACGTATATAATAGCTATATGAAAAAATCAGACCAATCATATATACATTTGTCAAAATACTATACTTATAATACTGCGTGCGTCAAAATTAAATTCACAACTTAACGAAATCTGCCTACGCACTGAAGTAGCAACTATAATATATATAAAATAAACATTAGACGTACCCTGGTATAAATCTCTCAACTAGTAATTATAGGATATTTATCCGGTTCTCCGGTATACGCCGGAATTACTCACAAAATAATAAATTTCGGATTCCGCGTATAATATTAGTAGGATGGTAAATGAGAAAAGAGAGAGAAAGGAAAAATAGAAAGAAACCCGAGAGACCTAGGGCTTTCCTTTTTATATTTTTCTGTCTATAATTTCCAGTTAGCTGGGTCGCATTCGATTCAGTAAACAAATAAACATAGGCCAATTACCTTGTGACCCCCAAGCGAATTTTTAGTTTACGTGTGCTTTATCACCAACGGCCTTGAAGTATGACGACATTTAACGTGGATATTATCCGTAGTGAAACAAGATTCTTATGTTATAAAATTAAAAATAGTACAATTTTTCCGGTGTCAGCTTTTATAAGCCCCAAGGTTGTCTATCACCTTGAAATAAATGTAAAATGGAATTTTACCCAAAATATGGTTTTCTTTTGTTATATATGAAGTGGTCCCTGTCCACTAGTAAGTGATCCCGGATTAAAAGGAAAAGTCAATTCGCTCTGGCTTAAAACCAAATTTAACTCTGTTATTCTCGATTGCTCTCGCTCTCCTCTTATCTACCACACGAAACAAAAGACACTCTGTGTTAAAAAAAAAATGAACCAATAATAACGTAAGAAAAATTCTACGATCCTCAAATCAAGCTTTAACATGCCCGTTTAAATCCTTAAATTCTCTAAACCCTCGAGACACGCGGTAAATCTGGTCTTATTCGCAAAAATATACGTTATTAAATAAAATAATACTTTTGTTCAAAACTTACGGTAGAATAACTTCCCTTTTTATATTCTGCAGGAACTGCGTCTGTATCTCTAACTGGGTCGCTGCCCCGAAAATGCGAAATTTGCCGAGACGTGTTAGGATGATTTAGTGATAGCGTCGAGGGAAATTCCACCGGTTTGTGCTCTGATACTGGGGGACAGACTTCACTGTCAAGGAATCACCAAGTATTCCTATTACGCCCTGACACAACGGAGAAATTTTTACCTCGGGTATCACCAACACTAAAACGCTATACTCTCGTACTCGGGGAAAGCCTTTCCCTTCGCGTGTACAACCCGTACTCTCTCGAGTCCTGAGCCGTTTTTCCTTTTTGTTTTTTTCCATCACCCGACTTTGGGTGTGAGATGTTTTTGTTTTTTGAGTTGCAGTTTTTCTTTGTTCTTGAAGCGTGCAAACTTTTTGTTATCGAAATAATGATATTTTTTTAAACAACTTTGTTTTGGTTTGACCCAGTAAATGTTTTATTTTTTTAATTCTGTTTTGACTTCGTAAAGATTTTGTTAAACAATATGTGGGTCGTATTCTAGTTTCATATTAATTAAATTAGATTTTGTATTTACCGAGTGTTCCGAATTTTTGTACAATAATATATTCATGTGTTTTTTCGCATTTATTACATTACTTCCCCCTTTGTAAAAGTATTGCGACCTCCCTGGTCCAATACCTTTTTTTTTCCAAAAAATCCCTGCTTAGGTATGATTACCCTTAATTAAAATGTGGCCTACGGCTTACAATAGTGGCCTGAAATCTTAAAATTAGTGATACATTTTTTTATACATTTTACAACTTTATGTTACAATTTCATTCATTACTTTTTGTTTGGCACTGTATTTCGTTTTTATTATTCCTGACCTAGGTCGCGACCGCTTACACTCGCGACACTATTGCTTAGTAGATCGTTCATCTGGCGACTTCTGTCTGTCCAATGCTGTGACCTTGGGTGGCTCGTCTCTTGCTGCGTTATTTGGTCCATCTCTATTGTTTCTTCCTCTGGTTTCCTCGTCTGATGTGAGTGAATTATCCATGCCGTTAGGGAGTCCCATATGCTGCCTATTAGTGCTATACTGCATCTTAAAGTTTGGTGTATACGAATTCCATTTAGTATGGTGCCTGCTATGTATTTTATGGTTTGGAATGTGAAATATATTCCAATAATTCCACTTATAACTGGACCTAATTCTGTGAACCATGCCCATGTGTGCTTTAGGGTGGATTCTGCTAGGTTCTTGATTTCTTTTGTATCAAATATGTTTGATACGGTGTAGCCTTGACTGTTGGCATTCATTCCCGCTGCTCTGCGAGTAATTATGTTTTCTACTGCTTTTCTCTCTGTCCCGAACGTAAGGGCTCTTTGTGCTGCATTGACTTCTTCTTGCGTGTACAGACCCTTGGCTCCTAGTGGTTGGATGGGGTCGAAATGGAGATTTATTTCTTCTTCTACTTTTATGGTTTTTGGTTGTTTGGCTATTGTGGGATGTGGTGTTAGCCCTATCCATTGATCATCTATGAAATAAAGTGGTGGTATCATGTTATTGCAATCTATCTCTTCTGCGTGGTTTTGTATTATTCTGGTTAGTGGAGCCATAAATTTTGTTTCGTTGTTTACTTTTATTGGTAGTTCGTTGTAACATCTGTTTGTTCTTCTGATTTCGACTGTTACTGGTATGCATTTTATGATATAAAGTGCTTCGCCTAATACTCTGCCTATGTGTCCGGGTTCATTTTCCATTAGTTGGCTGACTGCATTAGGTAGTGTGTGTGCCATTAGCAGTCTGTTCTTGAGTATTTCTCTTTTCGTTAAACATCTTCGGTGTATTGTATCTGTGTAAAGCATGTTTACGTCTCGTTTATATGCTTGTTCAACATAGAGTAGTTTGCTATTTACGTAGTTCATTAAATCTACGTTTTGTGTTAAAATTGGCATAGTCGGTTGTAACTTTTGTGTGTTTCGAAGTATTATGACAATTCGTGGGTGCTCTGTTTGCCATACTTCTATTCCACATAGTATGTTTCTTTTCTGTAATGTTAGTGCGAATACTTTGTCTTTTTCTTCGATTACTATTAGCTCTTCTAATGTTCTTGTGTTTGTGATTTTGTTGCCTATGCCTTTGTATAATTGACTCAGATGGTCTTCGCATGTTGTTGGCTCATAACTGGACCAAGTGGATTCTCCTACCGTGGAGTCGAAGCAGTAACCATTCGTGAATTTGCAAGTTATTTCTCCTTGTAGGTGGATTTCGTTTGTTTCCAGCGTTACTCTAGCTAGATAATCTTTGATTGTTATTTTGGCTGTTGCTATTATCACTACGTCGTTCCAACTTCTGCCGTTTTCTTGGTATGTGATACCTTTACATGTTCCCATATTGTCTAGTGTGCCGCCTATGTTGATTGACGCTGTTGTAGTCCCATTCATTAGTATGTTGTCTATTGTTTGTTGGTATAATTTTATTATTTTGTATCTGTGGGTATTTCTGCATTCTTCTGCTCCTAGTTTATAGATGTAGGTTGATAGTCCTCCGTTGACGACTGACGTGTGGCTGTGCATCCCGCAGTAGAACATGAATTTTGTTACTTCTATTACGCATGACCATACTTTTTGCATTTTTATTTCGTTTCGTTGAATCACTTGTATGTCCGTTTTTTCACTCGCGTACGTTTTTTCTGGTTCCGGACACTTTTGAACGTCTTTTAACGATATCACTGTGATATTTGTGTTGGGGTGCGAACACTCATACGCGATTAACCCAACTGTTATATGTAGCCCGCACATGACGATTGACACCCAGGTCAGGATGATACTTTGTCGTGCCATTAGATTTGGTTTTCTTCTCCTACAATTTATAAAATGTACAATTGTTAATACAACTCATATTTCTACAAATTCTTTGTTACAAACATTTTAGATTTTTTTTTGTTACATTACGTATTTGCTTACAGTTTATGTCATTTTTGTATGACATTTCCTCATTTGACCGATCTTTACACTTCTTTAGGACTGTCAAATGAGATCTACTCTCTGAAGAGAAGAGAAAAAAAATTCATTAGTTATGACCCAGTGAGCTTGTTTCCCTATTATTTATTTCTATTTTCAAATACTTTTGTATTCCCCTTGTATAATTTAACATTGAATTTCTTCTAAATACCCTACATCAGCTTTTGCAAGTGGTGCATTTTATTTAATTGTTCAATTATACTGACCTTGCTTTTTGTTTTGACGTTGTGTTACGGTTAGTAACATAATTAGTTTAATATTTTCCGTAATTACTCTACTTAGTAGACATTATAATACCATGCTTATGAATACAATTCTGAAGTATAAAAGAAATTTGAACTTATATATCTAATTTGATTTCGACTTTTTGAAATGCTATTTCGTTTCTGTGTGTGTCGTCTTGTCCCCTAAACCTATCGTAGATTTTTTTTCTTTTGTATATATATTTTATCGTTGCCCTATTTGATTACTTTCTCACAAGGTACTATTTGTTAGTCCCTAGTAGCTTATGGATTTTTTTTTTCCATTAATCTGTTATGATTCTTAACTTACTTGATTATTCCTATTTACTCGCTTATCCCTATTTCTTCACTTTGAATTAACCTATAATTGAACCCGTTAATCTGTATGAATTAATAATATAAACTGATATATACTTGTATGATAAATAGTTATTTCTTAGCTCATCGCTATCCATCTAGTACTTATTTTGGTCTTGTTATTTTTATGGTTATTCGTCTGTTTTAGTAATTTGTAGTAGCCCGTCTGTTTCAGTCCGGTCTTTTTTGTTAATTTCCTCTCGGCGTTAAATGTTTTTGTGTAACTGGGTGCACTTTGTATCCTGTTTCTCACTCTGGCAGAGCGTCTTATCTCCGGTGGTGGTCGTAGTGAAACGTGTGGTCTCTGTTCTGTTTTATTCCCTTTATGTTTGCCTTGAGCTGATGGTTTGGATTTTGGTGGTTGTGGATTCTCGTTCATTGACCAAAATGGTAGTGCTGCTACCTTTTCTGGAACTACTTCGTTTTCTTCTTGCTCGTGTATTTCTTCTACCTCTTCTATACTTTCCGAGTCATCTATATCTTGTAGTATCTTATGTTCCTTGTCCTCTATGTTTCCGTGGTATGTTTTTAATCTGTTGATGTGTACTATTTGTGCCTTCTTCCCTTTTTGTGACATGATTTGGTATGTAACCGGTCCTACCTTTTCTTTTACTTCAAAAGGTCCTGTCCATTGGTTCTGTAACTTCTTTGATTTACCTACTTTCGTGCTTATGTCGAGTAGATATACTAAATCTCCTGGTGCGAATTCTCTTAGTGCCGTTTTTTCGTTATATCTGGCTATCCTTTCTTCTTTTGCTTTCTCCGTGTTTTTTAATGCTGTCTTGTATACTTGACTTAATCTAGCTTCTAATTCTGACACATAATTGTTGTCGGTGTCGTATTTGATTCTCTTCGGGGTTATGAATTTTTCAAATGGTAATGTTTGGTCTCTTCCGTGTAGTAGGAAATATGGGCTGTATCCTGTTGAAGTGTGTACGCTTCCTCTGTATGCCATTAGTACGTAGGGTATCCATTTGTCCCAATCTCTTTGATCTGGTGCTATGTAGTGTGCTAACATGTCTTTCAGCACTCTCTGTAATCTTTCTATTTGACCGTTTGTCGTGGGCGCGTAACTTGCCGTGTGTAGTCTTTTTATGTTCAATAGTTTGCATGTTTCTTGCATTAATTCCGACATGAAGTTTGTTCCTCTGTCTGTTAATAATTTCTGGGGTGTTCCGTGTCTTGCTATTATTTGCTCTACGAATGCTTTAGCTACTGTATCTGCTTTCTGATTTGGTAACGGAATTGCTTCACAGTATTTGGTAAAGTGGTCTTGAAATGTTAGCAGGTATTTGTTCCCTTCGTTTGATGTTGGTAGAGGGCCCACTATATCCATAGAGGTTATCTCCCATGGTTCCGTGACTTTTGTAAATCTTTGCAATGGAGCTTTCTTGAAGTGAGGTGACGTCTTTCGTCTGTTGCATGCGTCGCATTGTTTGCAGTAGTTTATTACGTCTGTTCTCATCGTTGGCCAGAAGCAACGCCTCTTTATTGCCACTAATGTTTTCTGTTGTCCTTGATGGCAATATATCGGCGAGTCGTGAAAGTCCTCTATCACTTTGGTGATGTAGCTTCTCGGTATTACCAGTTGATCTCTATGTTCTTCCTGTTCTTGTCTATATAGAATCCCCTCCTTGTCGATGTAGTATCTTCTTTTTGTCTCGTCATCCTTTTCCATTTGTTGTATTGTGCTGTTGCAGAATTCGTCTCGTTTCTGTGCTATTTTCAGCCTGTCTTTGTCCCATATTGGTTCCCAATCTTCTTCTGTTTCTATTGCGTAGATTTTCCTTGTTTCCCCTGTATTGTCTGGTCGTAAAACGATTATTTTGGTGGGTGTTCCGTAAAATGTAAATTGGATCATTTTAGTAATTTCGTTCCAACATAGTCCTGGAATTTGTTCTTTGCTTGCGATGAAGGTTATGCTCTCCTCTTTGTTTTCTTCGCATAGTGTCCTTAGCTGTTGTATAATGTTCCACATAATTTCGTAAGATGTTTCCTCCTTTGCCGTTGTTCTGTTTACCCCTATGTAGAATTTTGTGTCGATCGTGTCCCATTCTCTAATTTCTTCTATTCGATTCTGTGTGACGTCTGGTAAATTATATGTGGTTTCAATTTCTTTTATTAGTGGATCTTGGTTTGGTTTGTTTTTGGCTGTAAATAGTACTATTGATTGCTCCTCGTGTATAGCTACTAATTTTCCGTCTTTCTCTAGTATTTTGTCTTTTGTTGGTACTTCGTTTTCCGTTATGTATTTTAAGTAATCTTCGTATGATGTTTCAACGTAGTTGCACGTTTTGTCGTACATTCTGCTTAGTGCGTCTGCGTTTCCGTGTTTCCTTCCTACTCTGTGGATTACTTCGAAATTGTATTCTGCTAAGGTTAAGGCCCATCGTGTTAGTCTTGAATTTGGATCTTTCAGTGTAAGTACCCATTTTAATGCTCTGTGATCTGTGATGATTGTGAATTTTGTCCCGTAGATGTAGCATCTGAATGTTTTAATGCCGAAAATCACTCCTAGAAGTTCTTTTTCAGTCGTTGAATAGTTTGTTTCTGCTCTGCTTAGTGTCCTACTTGCATACGCTATTGGTCTTTCTCTACCGTCCCTTATTTGACTTAATATTGCTCCTACACCTATGTTCGATGCATCTGTCGATAATATGAATGGTTTCGAGAAGTCTGGGAAGATTAGAACTTTGTCTGACGTTAGTGATTCTTTTAGTTGGTCCATTGCCTTAATTACTTCCTCTGTTATTTTGAATGGTGTGTCTTTTTTGGTTAGATTTACTAATGGTGCTGCTAGTTCAGTTATGTTTGGTATGAATCGTCTGTACCAATTTACTATTCCTAAGAAACCTCTTACTCCTTTTACGTTCTTTGGTAGGGGATATTTGTGTACCGCCTCCAATTTTTGTGGATCTGGAGCTACTCCTTCTTGTGAAATGATATGTCCTAAATATTTCACTTTCTTTAACATAAAATTGCATTTCTTTGGTTTCAGTTTAATGTTTGCCTCTGTTAATCTATTGAATACTTCTTCTAATTTTTGTAAGTGGTCCTTTTTCCCTGTGTAGTTAAATATTATTATGTCATCCTCGTAAACCATGCATTTTATTCCCGTTAATCCTCTTAAAGTTGCGTTCATGAATCTTTGGAATGTTGTTGGGGCATTCACCAATCCGAATGGCATTTTGGTGTATTCGTAGTGCCCTTGATATGTGCTAAATCCCGTTAGTGGAATATCTTCTTCGTTCATATCTACTTGGTGGTAAGCTTCTGCTACATCAATTACTGAGAACAGTGTTTCTCCTCCTGCTTTGTAGCCTTGTAGTAGATCTGATATGTTTGGTAACGGATAATATTCTTTTTTTGTTACCGCATTTAGTCCTCTGTAGTCTATGCACATTCTCACTTTTTCTTCTCCTTCTGGAGTTTGTTTTACCACTAGTACGACTGGCGCTGACCATGGGCTGGATGATGTCCTGATTACTTTGGCTTCTAGTAGCCTGTCTATTTCTTTTTGTAGCACTTCTCTTTGATAGTATGGGATCCTGTATGGCGCTTTGCATATTGGTTGGCTGCCCGTTTCTATGGTTATATGGTGCTTCACTTTTGTGGTGCTTGTTATTATTTCATCGTCGTCCGTGAATAAGTGATGGTACTTTTGTATTAACTTTATTAATTCTTCCTTATACTTTGTATCTATATGTCCTAGTTCAAAATTTTTTCTGATCCATACATCTGTTTTGGTGTCAAACTTCCTGATCGTGTCCTGTATTTTCGTTTGTGGCACTGTGTCCTCTGTACATTCGTATGCTTTTCCTAGTTTAGTTCCTTTTGTTAGACATATTTCTTGTGCTGACGTGTTTATTATCCTGATAGGAATCTTTTTTCCGTTATTTGCTATGCTGTTTGCTAGTCTTATTGCCTGTTGTCCTTTTTGTTGTGTTTCGCATGCAATAGTATTTCCTCTTATCGTATGTTTTAGCGTCCCAATTGTGTGAACTTCGGTTAGTGCTGGTATAGTTATGCTATTTTCTATGTACACATCTGTAGAATTTCTATTAGTTATTGTTTCTTTTAATTCTTCGTTCTTTTCTTCTGTTTTTGATTCCACTCTATCCTTTTTTCGTTCTGTGTTTTGTTGTCCTTCTTCATTATTTTTTATTTCCTGACTTATGTTTTTCTTTCGATTAATTTCTTCGTTCCACTCTGTATAGTTCTCTATATTGGTCTCTGTTGCCGTTTTGTTTTTGTTTGTTTGTTTACACTGCGTTTGATATCTCTGCTCTTGCTGTTGACTTTCCGTTTTTTTCTCGATTTTTTTCTGTTCTGGGTCCTTCCTTTTGTACATTGTTTTCACTATTCCTAGCCATTGTTGCCACTTGTTCGCTTCTGTAGTTTCTGTTTTTTTCTTTATTGTTGCCACTTGTTCATTTGCTTCGGTGATTTCACCGTTATCTATAGTGTTTTCCACTTGTTTTGCGTTTATTAACGGTATTCTTCTTTCCCATATTTCTAATGAAGGTTCTCCTTTATATGATATGATTGCTTTTTGTTCTTCTAGAAAATCTCTTCCTAAAAGAACTGGTATTTCTCCCATTATTTCGTCTTCTGCTGCAATGGCTTTTGCGTAAATGTTGTAATTCATCCCATTTGCGCTTATTGCTAGTTTCGTTGATCCATACAATTGTATTGTGTGTCCTGTTATCCCTTTCAGAGTTAATTCCTCTATAATTCTTGTGTCTAATTCCCAATCTGCGATTATTGACCGGTTTACCAATGAGTACGCTCCACCTGTGTCTATCATGCAGGGTCTGTTTATGCCATTTACTCTTAGCATTACTATGTATGGGGCATCCTCGTTTGTTTCCGACATTGATTCGTTGTGATACATTGTTTCTCCTATTTCTTTGTTTGTTATCCTTGGATTATAATCATTCCTATTTTTCCGGTTTGGTTCTTTCCATTGTGGTTTATTTAAATCTGTTTCCCCTGTTAAATTCACTCGGCCACTGGTCCGGGGACTAACTGTGGTCCTTACTAGTTTAAATGTTTCGTCCATTCTTTCTTACTCGTGTGTCCTCTTTCTGCAGAGTGACCCCTTGTATCCTCGTTCGTTTGGTGTCTACTTCTCTCGTAGTTCCCAAAATTATTTTGTTGCGACCTTCTTTGAGTTTCTTGTTTATGATATTCTTCCTTTTGGTTGCTGTGTCTACCATATTCTCTATGGTTTCTTTGTTGTGTTTCTTGGTTCTCTCTGTGATACCTCGTCTTGTCCGCTTTCCATTGATTTGCCTTTCCGTCGTTGTACCTCTCGTACTTCGCGGTTGTTTTATTCTGGTTGTTCGCCTCGTCGAACATTTTCTTTCTACATTATTTTAGCCAATGTCCTTGCTTTCCACAGTAATAACATGTCATTGTTTGTTCGTTCCCTTTTTCTCTACAATTTGATGCCCAATGTCCTTGTTTTTTACAATTTTGGCATCTAATTTCCCTTTTTGTTTCTTCTGCTTCCTTCGTCCTGCAATTTGCCATCCAATGTCCTTGTTTGCCACAGAATAAACATTTTGCGTTCTGCCTACATTCTTCCGTAGTGTGATTTGACCTGCCGCATGTTGTGCACCTCAGTTGTCCTCTCGTAAATGCGACTTTCTGGCTACTGTTCCTGCCGCTTGTCATGGTTACCGCCGTTTCTTGACAATTAACTATTTCTTCTGCTTCTTCTAGTGTCATGTCGTCTTTGTGTAGAATGTAAAAACCTACCTCCCTTAATAAATCTTTTCTCAACCCTACTTTGAATTGGTTTATTAGTACCGAATTATGTTTTTTTTGTATGTTTGGTGTTTGTTCCCTGCTTGCGCCCTTTATATCCTCTTCTAGTATCTTGTTCCCGATTAATTTCAGTCTGGTGCAGAACGACGCCACATCCTCATCGTGTCTTTGATAGCATTGCATCAATTGCATCCACCAATCTGCTATTGATTTTTTTGGTACAAATTTCCGTAGTAATTTTTCTCTGAATTCTGAGTATGATACCGTGTCTAACCTAGGATCCGCCTTGAAAAAATCGTATGCCGATCCCGCAAGTTTAAATTTCAATAATGTTAAAGTTTCCGATTCCGTCCATCCGTCTAGTTTAGCCCTTAGTTCTAGTTTCTCAATGTATTTAGCTGCATCTCGACCTGTGAAATCTGTTAACGTCGCCGCTATCACCCCCAATGGTTGCGCCTGTGCTACCCTCAATATGGGTGGCATGTTGCTTGCGTCTCCTATTGTGTCTGAAGTCCCTTGACCGCCTGTACCTAACCTATTTTGTGATTCGAGCGGCATCTTGTTGGTTTAGTTATATTTTATCTTTATTAAATGAACAATTTTTCAATGTTTACCTATATTACACCTACCTTTCTGGCTTCTACGACGCCTGAAATGGATAGTTTTTGGTGCACGGGTAGGATTCTTAGGGATGGGTTAACTTCCCCCTTTGTAAAATTTTAATTTACCTCGTTTCACCGACTGTGGTTTATTCTAGCGAACCCCAAACGAGAAGAAAAAAAAATAGATACAATTAAACACTTATGAGACGACGTAGTAGACCACGACTAATTTGATTCAACCTTCTATTTGCCTGCTGCTTGACGACTAACGTACCTGATGTTAGCTGAGCTGATGGTGGGATAGTATGGCTTATTCTCGATTTTTCCTAGCCTTTTCCCTCCTGTATGCCTTGTTTACTGCCTTTCGCAGCCTCCGGTTACAGACCGTACAGCTTCACCGTTCCCTGTATTCTCTTGTGCTGTAGCAAGATTGGCATATAATCTTGGCCTGACAGGAATCCCTTGCATGAAGATTTATCGTCCCTGCTGACCTACAACCCTTTATTGGAAGACCGCTACGAAGACTAAGTAGTTAATCCTGTCCTTGGAACCGCTGTGAAGATACTTTATCAACTCTATGTCGGGAAAACTCTATGAAAATAAATTTACACAACCCTATATCGGGAAACCGCTTTGAAACCAAGTTTAAACAACCCTATATCGGGAAACCGCTGTCACCATTCTAATAACTTCTGGGGCACCTAAGGGCTATTCTAATAAATCCTCGTTACCCTTCTCATTTTTGTCACTGTGTAATACCTCCTCTCCAATGAAATTCTGTGCAATCCGAGCGGGTAAGGCACATCCAGTCCGACTTCTGAGCTAGGTACGCCTGGGCTTAAAGCGGAATAATCTCCTTGCCAGGATAGGGTTTGTTCTCGGCAATCGGCCCCCTTTTTCCAACGTATGTACACCCTCCCGGGGAAGTACGGGATGAGGGATAGGGTGATAAATAAAACTTATGGTAAACACCACACAGCGTATGTAACTAAACGTATATAATAGCTATATGAAAAAATCAGACCAATCATATATACATTTGTCAAAATACTATACTTATAATACTGCGTGCGTCAAAATTAAATTTACAACTTAACGAAATCTGCCTACGCACTGAAGTAGCAACTATAATATATATAAAATAAACATTAGACGTACCCTGGTATAAATCTCTCAACTAGTAATTATAGGATATTTATCCGGTTCTCCGGTATACGCCGGAATTACTCACAAAATAATAAATTTCGGATTCCGCGTATAATATTAGTAGGATGGTAAATGAGAAAAGAGAGAGAAAGGAAAAATAGAAAGAAACCCGAGAGACCTAGGGCTTTCCTTTTTATATTTTTCTGTCTATAATTTCCAGTTAGCTGGGTCGCATTCGATTCAGTAAAGAAATAAACATAGGCCAATTACCTTGTGACCCCCAAGCGAATTTTTAGTTTACGTGTGCTTTATCACCAACGGCCTTGAAGTATGACGACATTTAACGTGGATATTATCCGTAGTGAAACAAGATTCTTATGTTATAAAATTAAAAATAGTACAATTTTTCCGCTGTCAGCTTTTATAAGCCCCAAGGTTGTCTATCACCTTGAAATAAATGTAAAATGGAATTTTACCCAAAATATGGTTTTCTTTTGTTATATATGAAGTGGTCCCTGTCCACTAGTAAGTGATCCCGGATTAAAAGGAAAAGTCAATTCGCTCTGGCTTAAAACCAAATTTAACTCTGTTATTCTCGATTGCTCTCGCTCTCCTCTTATCTACCACACGAAACAAAAGACACTCTGTGTTAAAAAAAAAATGAACCAATAATAACGTAAGAAAAATTCTACGATCCTCAAATCAAGCTTTAACATGCCCGTTTAAATCCTTAAATTCTCTAAACCCTCGAGACATGCGGTAAATCTGGTCTTATTCGCAAAAATATACGTTATTAAATAAAATAATACTTTTGTTCAAAACTTACGGTAGAATAACTTCCCTTTTTATATTCTGCAGGAACTGCGTCTGTATCTCTAACTGGGTCGCTGCCCCGAAAATGCGAAATTTGCCGAGACGTGTTAGGATGATTTAGTGATAGCGTCGAGGGAAATTCCACCGGTTTGTGCTCTGATACTGGGGGGACAGACTTCACTGTCAAGGAATCACCAAGTATTCCTATTACGCCCTGACACAACGGAGAAATTTTTACCTCGGGTATCACCAACACTAAAACACTATACTCTCGTACTCGGGGAAAGCCTTTCCCTTCGCGTGTACGACCCGTACTCTCTCGAGTCCTGAGCCGTTTTTCCTTTTTGTTTTTTTCCATCACCCGACTTTGGGTGTGAGATGTTTTTGTTTTTTGAGTTGCAGTTTTTCTTTGTTTTTGAAGCGTGCAAACTTTTTGTTATCGAAATAATGATATTTTTTTAAACAACTTTGTTTTGGTTTGACCCAGTAAATGTTTTATTTTTTTAATTCTGTTTTGACTTCGTAAAGATTTTGTTAAACAATATGTGGGTCGTATTCTAGTTTCATATTAATTAAATTAGATTTTGTATTTACCGAGTGTTCCGAATTTTTGTACAATAATATATTCATGTGTTTTTTCGCATTTATTACAGACTGATAATAGTAACAGACTGAAAGAATTAAGGAAAGCACTAAACTTAGAAGTACCGGAATATGTAAGAAATGATTTAACAAAACTTTGTGAAAATTACGAAGATATATTTGCTTTAAAGAATGATATACTAACGCACAATAACTTTTACGAACAAAAGATATCAGTAAAAGATGATACACCGATATACATAAAAAATTATCGTACACCACATTCGCAAACGACGGAATTAAATAATCAAGTAGAAAACCTTATAACACAGGGAATAATTGAACCCTCAGTATCAGATTATAACAGTCCAGTACTACTCGTACCAAAGAAATCGACGAATCAAGATAAGGCATGGAGACTTTGTATAGATTTTAGACAGTTAAATGAGAAAATAGTCACAGATAAATTTCCTTTACCTCGTATAGACGCAATTTTGGATCAATTAGGGAGAGCAAAATGGTTCTCAGTTTTAGATCTTATGTCAGGTTTTCATCAAATACCTTTAGAACAATCTTCTAGAAAATACACTTCGTTTAGTACAGAAAAAGGCTCATTTCAATTCACAAGACTACCCTTTGGGCTAAATATAAGTCCTAATAGTTTTTCAAGGATGATGTCAATCGCATTTTCAGGGTTAACTCCAGAAAAAGCTTTTCTCTATATGGACGATATAGTTGTGATAGGAATTTCAGAAAATCATCATTTAACCAATCTTAGAAAGGTGTTTGACGCATGTCGAAAATTCAATTTAAAATTAAATCCACAAAAATGCCAATTCTTCAGGCGAGAAGTCACATATTTAGGTCATAATTTATCAATGGATGGTGTTTCACCAGATAAAGCAAAATATTCGGTCATTCAGCATTATTCAGTGCCGAAGAATGCCAACGAGGTCAAAAGATTTGTTGCATTTTGCAATTACTATCGAAGACTCATTCAGAATTTTGCCGAGATATGTATTCCTTTAAATAGGTTAGCTAGGAAAAACGTGAAATTTGAATGGTCACAAGAGTGCGAAAACTCATTTCAGGTCTTAAAAAATGCACTAATGAACCCACCAATTTTAAGATATCCAGACTTCAATAGACAATTCATATTAACCACAGACGCTTCAAATAGCGCATGTTCAGCAATCTTAAGTCAAAATTACGAAGGGATTGACCTACCCATCGCATTCGCATCACGCAGCTTCAAGAAAAGCGAACTTAACAAACCCACCATCATAAAAGAGTTATTAGCAATCCATTGGGGAATCAATCATTTTAAGTGTTATTTATATGGTTCACCACACTTCATAGTAAAAACGGATCACAAGCCACTAACACATCTATTCGCAATGAAAGATCCGACCTCGAAACTCACGAGAATACGAATTGATTTGGAAGAATACGATTTTGAAATACAATATGTTAAAGGTACATCGAATTACGCGGATAGCATATCGAGAATATCCATAGATGAACTTAAGGATTTATACATACATAATTCACATGTCTTAGCAATCACAAGAGCACAAGCGCAAAAAGAAAACGCCCAAACAGGAAAGGATCAAAAGAATAACGTGGAAACAAAGGAAGTAAGAATACAAAAACCAGCAGTAATAAAAGTTTTAAACAATCTTGAGGCACAGAAATTACCAATTTTACATTTTGAAAATAACCGTATCTCGCTAAGGATGAGCATTCGGATCAAAAATAAGTTGAAATTTAGTGAAGCCGTAAATACCGGATTAAACAACTTCGACCTAGGACGAACGTTGGAAAAGCTTGAAGAGCTATCGGTAAGAAATGAAGTAAAAAGAATGAAAATATATACAAATGATGATATATTTCAAAAGTGCACAGTAAAAGAATTTACAGAAGTAGGAAATCAAAGGTTAAAAAGTATTCAAATATGTATATGTGAAGTACCAAGAACGGTACAGCAAAAAGAAGAGATCAAAAAGATATTAGAAAGATACCACAACGATCCAATGTTTGGAGGACATGTAGGAAATAATAGATTATTAAAGAAACTAAGAGCAAATTTCAAATGGAAAAACATGGAAAGAGACGTAAGAAAGTACGTAAAGAATTGTCATAAATGTCAAGTAAACAAAGCAAAGATTACTCATAAAGAAAAATTTGTCATCACAGATACAGGGATAAAACCGTTTGATATTATTTACATAGACACAATAGGTCCGTTTGTAGAAAGTAACAACGGGAATCGTTATTGCATTACAATAGTATGCGAACTAACTAAATACGCAGTTATGATACCAGTTCAGAATAAAGAAGCACACACTATAGCAAAAGCAATATTCGACAATTTTATACCGAATTACGGGCTGATGAAGGAGATAAGAACAGATCAGGGAACAGAATACAAGAATGAGATAATGAATAATTTAGCGGAACTTTTAAATATAAAACATAATTTTTCAACGGCTTACCATCACGAAGCAATAGGCAGTTGTGAAAGGTTACACCGAACATTTAATGAGTATGTAAGACACTTTATCGCAGACTCCAGGAATAACTGGTGTGAGTTTGTTAAAACGTTTGCTTACTGTTATAATACTACCCCGAGTACATATCATGGATACACTCCTTTTGAGTTACTATTCGGGAGAAAGCCCAATTTGCCAGAATTCTTAGGTGAAAAAATCGAACCATGTTATAATTTTGAAAGATATGATAAGGAATTGAAGTACAAATTACAATACGCTAATGAAAGAGCCAGACAGTTTCTAATAAATAATAAGCTAAATAGAGTCAGTAGTAGTGAAAAGGATTCCTCACCTGTAAATTTTAGAATAGGGGAATTAGTAATTTTAAAAAATGAAGGTAGAAATAAATTTGATCCACATTATTTAGGTCCGTTTAAAATATCGGGAATAACAGGTGTAAACTGCGAGATCACATCTCCAGACAATAAGACGCAAATCGTACACAAAAATCGTATGTTCAGATATGTTGACCGGAAACAAATGTAAATAAGTGAAGAGTGTTTATAAACGAACAAAGTAGTGTTAGTAAACAAAAAACATTTAATAAACAAACTATTTTTATGTATAAGTGATATCGAAAAATTAAGACAGTAATTTTTCTCTCCCAAGAGGGGATGATGTAGTGAGTTATAAAAGACAATAAGGACAAAAGGTCTTTAATTAAGTATAAAAATAGAATCTAATAATAATATCTAATTTTAATATTCAAGAGATAATGAACTCATAACATTGAACTCATAACACGTTTGTTTATCAGTCATGACCGAAGGGTAAACAACATTCTTTCATAGTTTGAACTTGAACGTGAAATTGAAGTCATCGACTTGAAGTATTGTCAAATATTTCCTATAAGTAATTAAGCATTGAGAAATGGCGAGAACTCAGTATTTATATTCGATATAGTTCTAATGTAGATTAATGTGTAAATTGTATTTAGATTAATATACTAACCTAGTGAATTAAATCAAAGTGTTTCTTATTCAACCCCAACACATGGTTACGAGGTAAGTGTTTCTCAACAATAAATGGTGTTATGGTTTAATCGAGGTATCTACGAGGGCACTTGCTAAGTAACCACTACAGACTATTTCAATAGTAGTTTGGGAACTGTTGGTTGGCAGATGGGGCACATTACTAGAACTGATATTCAGTAACGTTTATTAATAAAAGTCATAAAAAATACGAACGTATTGTCTTTACTGGAAAGTTGTGCTGCTGAATAAATCAGCACAGTCTTCCTAAACTCTAGGCGGCTCAACCGAACTTTGTGCCGAATAACACGAGTCTACATAAGATGTGGTAGTATCTGACTTTCGCTTTGTAGGGTGATACGATGACGTAGAACTCAAAGAAGTAGCAGGGGTAGGCACTCGGCTTAGGGAGTCATACGATGACGTAAAACTGACTCCATAATTTTCCAAATCCAATTCATGGACGACTTCCATCACTCGCATCTTAGCACGAGCAGCAAGCGCTGGCGGAAAAAGCATGACAGTTTCTGCCATACTAGCAAAAAACATCAGTTTTATCGAATGAGGTTTGTCTTCAATTGCCGATTCCAATTTATTGAAGAAAACTGATCGATCTTCTGCCCTCTTTTTGATAGTGTCCAACAGCTTTTCGTTAGTTGTTTTTCTTTTCAGTGGTGGCCTGAACTGAGTTGATTCCACTGTGTTCCCTCCACACTGACGGTATTGAGATTCTGCCATTTCGTCCACTGTTTCAGTGCCTTGAGATGCTTCCCTTTCTAGCGTTTCGTCTCTATTTTCGACCACGTCTTCATCAACCACTTCGTCTGCTGCTTGCGATGAATTATTATCTGCCTCGTTTGCTGCCGTTATTACATTAGTTACTGTTCTAAAAAATAACAATAAAAATCAGTTACCTCAACAATTTACCAGAGTATGTGTTCATACTGTCTGTATGTCGTCACTCTATCAAGAAAAGCTAGCGCATCCATGTGTTCCCATTTGGTGGTTCGCTTGGCTGCTTCACCAGTTCTGTGTTTGCCTTCCTTTTTCTTCTTCCAATACACATCCTTCAAACTTTTCCATCTCTTCTTGCACTCCTCAACTTAAATATAAAATACATATTTTAAGTTCATTTTATAATCGACTCTTGATCCACCAAATACTAACAATTTTTGCTTACCACCTGTGAAATTTCTTCCCAGGTATTATCTCGTACATTTTGATCCTTATATAGATTGTGTTTAGGGTCGTAGAGAGCAGGATGTTGAGCGACCTCATCGATCAGTCTTTCATCTTCTTCTTTTGAAAACCGTAATCTGTGACCTTTATTATTATGTTTCGCCATATTTTGAAATAATAATAATATGGAAAAATTCCACAGGCACAGTATTTGACACTGTACACAACTTCAAGAAGATGGCGATTAGCAAAACGTGCGCGTTTAAGTTGCCTCCGAAGCAAGTCGACTGTGAGACGCGGCGTTTTGCTACGACTTGCAGCGACTTGTTACAGAAAATAGACCGCTTACTCACATACGCATATCAGCAACCAGCGCGTCTTATCGCTACGTCTAATCGTGTCGATTAATCACTGCAGATAGACCGTACCTTTATTGATATATTCCTTTTCGTCGTATAAATATAAACAAACGTTAATACAGCAGTTAAACAGTAATTCTTATTCCAATCTATTACTATCAAACACGGATATGTTATTTTGAATTTATTTTATACACATACTATTTACAATGACGGTATTTCGGAAACCTGAGTAAGGTATTTATTTCCTAAACTCAACGCGCGAAAGAGATAAAATAAAAGAAGGATCTGAGTAATCTCAACGCGGAAACTCAGCGGTAGGAATCCTCCACAGAAGTCAACACGTATTGTGGGGTACGAATTGAAACGATCTCAACGCGAATGTTTCGGTAGCGGAATTGAATGGTCTCAACACGATCACTCAAGAGTACAGGGATGAACAATCTCAACGCGAAAGTTCAGGTAGGGGGTGCGGACCGATCTAAACTCAACACGTGAAGATCTGTCCTATTTAAGTTCTATAAAAGCCTTAGAAAAACTGTTTGGCTATTAACATAGGCGTGCGCCTCTAGACGATAATCCGTATTATCGTTTCAAATTGATTTGAAAATTTGATAATGAACACAGTTATTCCATTTGATTGGGTTTTCACTTCTGTCGGCAGCCCTTATTACTGCCTATTTTTTTATTCAAACTAATTCGCTTCCACCCAAGGTGATTAGCGATGGTTTAACAGTTTTAAATTTTGTTTATTAAATTAATGTCCTTTAAGAATCCAATCCAATTTTCAACTGAACTGCTTTCACCCAGAAGTAAATTCTTCTTCTTATTCGTATTTAAGATCTTGCGATCTGTTAGTTTTGAAGGTTCCTCTTTATCGTTTCCTGGGAGGTGGACTGCCAACTGTCCTTCCATCTCTTAGGTGGTCTACCGGGTGCTCTTTTCCCTGTTGGTTTCCCTTCAAGTACGATGCGTGGCAGTCTGCTCTCCTCCATTCTTCTCACATGAGCGTACCAATGTCTTCTTCTTTGTCTCCCCCATCTTACGATGTCTTGTACTCCACATTGTTCCCTGATGTCATTGTTTCTAACTCGGTCCCTTTTTGTTTTTCCCACTATAGTCCTGAGCGTTTTCATTTCGGCTACTCTAAGCTACAGAAGTAAATTAAAAGTCTAAATTTTAGCCGCGTGTGTCAAGCATTTCCCCTTACGCGGGAGAAAGTAAACAAGTAAAATATTATTGTTTTCTGAAGTTAAATTTCTGTGCACATTTTAAGTTTATTTTTTTTGAGAAGAAAGCAAACCTGGAAAAACGTTAATGTCAAATTAGTTTTCATTTATTCGATCAATTAGTAAACACAAAATTCTGGTAAAACTAGGCTAAAAATGGATTTATATCTAATCGCATAGGGATATTTTGAGTTCAAATCGACCTAACCTATCTCACTTTACACTTAATTTGGCTTAGACCACTTAACTCTTACAACTTATTTACTTAACTTAATTGGATTTTTCATTATGTGATGCTTCGGAATCCGTAATTTCTTCCGTCTCTAATAACTGCTGTCACCAAATTTAAATAATGCAGCCTAGAGTGAAAATAAAATAAAACCGGTCCGAATTAGGCTGGAAACTCCTGGACTTAAAGCGGCCTAATTACCTTTGCCAGGCCAGGATTGACCTTTTCGTTGGGCCTCGAATTCCGAAACACTGCACACTCTAAAGGGCAGATTGGGGTAGGAATCTGAATAAATTATCGGAAAACCACAAAGTTGTATAATAAAATATAATAAATCTTTCTCTGTAAAAAATACTACCAATATCAAAACAAAGATGAAATCCCTCACAACAAAAATACTATAAATAAGTCTCCAGATATGTCCAATGTGTGCGCGGACCGTATGATTTAGCCCTTATTCCGTAAATTGACCTACCTCGCTGCGAGAAAAACTTATTTCTTCTTAAAAGAAATACTATACAAATCGACTGTGGTTTCGAGTCACTGCACTTTGTATAAACAGAAAGTGAAAGTAGATGCGTTTAAAATCCTGCTGATTTATGAGTAATAAATGTTTATCGACACCCGTTCGGTGTGTATTACAAAAAAATTCCGAGTTGCAATTTTCAGGTCTTTGAATAAACTTTAATGTTTATTTATTTTACTTACTATGATGAGATTACCTAACTTCGTCTGAAAAATCAAAATTATGTATCGTAGCGACACTTTACTGATAACGTGCCTTTACGGAGACAAAATCATACGCTCCGGCTCTTGATACTAATTACAATTCACTCTAATTTACCTCTATCTTATGCCCATCTATGAGGTGAGTGCGATTTATATGACACAAAAAAAATTTAAATAATACCTAAATCCTGTCGAGTTACATATGCCCTAAAAGGATACCCAACATTCCAAAAATCATGAGGAAATCTTACTATATTATCCCACACGATGAAATCATATCTTATATAACGAGCGGTGCCCAAAATTATGAGCCGGGACCTGCAGTTTTAACTGAACCTGCGAACTTGTCCAATAACCCCCGTGAACGAAATAAAAAAACTTTTATATCTTCTGTCTATGCATATATTTATGTTATAAATACCAAGTTTAGAATCAGCGCGCAAAGAAAATAAAAAAATATCTTTTCAATAAAAAAATCCCAGACTTGTTCAAAAACTTACCGCGGAGAAACTTCCCTTCTCCTGCCTCAAATTTCTGTCTGGTTTCACTATCTATCTATAAACTGCGGACGACGCTAAATTTCTATTAACCGGTGTCGGGCTATGCTGGATTTCGGCCAGAGGTACAGTTTTTCCCGTTTTGTGCCACCGCAGGGGGACAGTGTTCACTGTCAAGGATATCTGAATATCCCTATTACGCCCTGACACAACGGAGAGAAACTTCTTCCTACGAAGCCGCAAACACTCAAAAAAAAAACGAAATAAAACTGAGACCCGTTACCGTGACAGGGAGGGACTTTTTCCCTTCGCGTTTTTCACCCGACTCCCTGTTCTGTCTGCTCTGAAATTAGTTTTTATTATTCCCCCAAATTATGTTCTGAATTTTTTGTTGACTTGCAAATGTTCCATTTTTTGTTTTGAAATGGCCTCAATTTTCGTTACCAACTAGTTTGTATACAAAACAATCATTTAAATTTGACCTAGTAAAATGTTTTTTATTGCTGCAAATTGTTATGGCTCTGACTATTTTTGCTAGATAAAAGTATGTCGAATTCTACTTTTAATTATATTTGAAATAAGAAATATATTTTACCGTGTGTTCTGAAAGTTATTGATTTAAATTTTTCTATTTGATATTCGCACTTATTACACGTCTTTTTCAGTTGTCAAATTTATGAAACATGAAAAATTGCAATAATATTTGGTAGCAACTCTATCAGGTTTTTTTTCCAGAAATTGGGTTACAAATTGGTAGATCTCTTGGAACACATAGGTTACGCTTTGAGAATGACATTCTTTTACAACGTTCATTTTCATCAAACGAGTTTTTATATTTAAAAACTCCAAAGTCTCTTCTCATAGCGTACCTATCGAACATTGTGCCAAATGAACTTCCCCTTCTGTGTTTTTGCTTTTATTTGGTAAATTACTTTTTAGTAATACAGCAAAGTCATAATGTTATATTGTTTACCGAGTGACGAAAGTAGCATTTTCGGCAACGAGAGAACAGTTTATCAAAAGAGGCGCTGCCGAGCCACGGATGGGGTATCCCATAGGTGAAACATCTTTAATTAGTTTTAGTGAAAAATGTCATTCTTGATAAAAAGTTTTGCTTGTTCTGAAATCCCATAAAAAGAAATAAAATTCAAGTTTTTCAAAACCCGTCTCAAGTAACTGTCAACTTTTATAAATAATTTTCAAATTGTCATTCTTTAATAAATATTTGACAACATATTTTTTTTTATTTATGACATGGAATACAAACGGGTCGAACCCAAATACAGTATTCGCAAGTATATAATTAATACAATGTAGACTGATAATTGTAAATATTAAATCATTATCACTATGACATTAAAACGCAGCTTTATCACTCAAATACAGCTTTTTTAGCTTACTACAGAAAGTGATAAATTTATCATGAAATATATCAATATCAGCGTGGTTACAAACTGAGTTGATTGATTTATAACACCTATGGAGAGGAGAGTTTAGATAATAATTGTTAGCACTGAAATTAATATAAAAAATTTAAAATCTCTTGTATCATAGGACGGAATATTGAATCTAATGAGGCTGGTAATCTCGATGGAGTCAATAAGATTATTAACAATTTTATATACAAATTTAACATCGTTTATTTGACGTCTATCTTCCAGGGGAAATAAACCTCAGTTCCGCCTAACTGAAACAATATTATCCTTAGGAAACAAATTCTTCCTGCAGTACTTTATAAATTTATTCTGGATATGGTCAAGTCTATCGATGTATACAATATAATGAGGATTCCAAATTATTGATTCGAAACTCAAGACACTATTTACATAGGCCATAAATAGAGTTCGTAATGAATGTGAGGTCTTAAAGTCATGACAAGTCCTGATAATAAACCCCAACGCCCGATTAGCTTTTTTTGATATATAATTGATATGCTGGCCGAAGACAAGTTTCGAATCAAAATAAATTCCTAGATCTTTTATCTGTGATACCTTTTCTATCTGATGGTTTTCAATAAAATATTGATAATCAAGTATGCATCGTTTTCTAGAGAAAGTGATCGCGAAACATTTTTTTGAATTCAAGAAAAGAAAGTTTTTTTTGCAATACGCAACAAGTCTGTTTAAGTCACTTTGTATCAATTGAGAATCCCCAACATTGCCAACTTTGAGGTACATTTTTAAATAATCCGCATATATTTTGTACTTACAAAATTTGAAACATTGAGATATGTCATTGGTGTAGATATTAAATAATAACGGTCCCAAGTGGGATCCTTGAGGTACCCCTGAAGTTATATCACTGAAGGGTGATACATATTTACCTATTACTACTGCCTGTGACCTGTTACTTATGTAAGATTTGAACCATCTTAGTAGATTACCATGTATACCGACTGCACCAAGTTTATCCAACAAAGTAGAATGATCAATTTTGTCAAATGCCCTGCGGAAGTCGGTATACACAGCATCCACCTGAAATCCTTCATGCATGTATTCTAATAGATATTCACTTTAACTAAAGAGGTTCGTTTCAGCAGAACGTTTTTTCATAAAACCATGTTGCTCCTCATCAATAATGTATTCACCATCTTTAAACAAATAATCAAAAATAATTGATTCGAATAATTTGGCAATAATAGAAAGTTTAGATATAGGACGATAATTTTCAACTAAATATCTACTACTGGATTTAAAAATAGGAGTTATTAAGGCTGTTTTCCATATACTAGGGAAATAGCCCTCTGTTATAGATTTATTAAATAATATACACAATAGAGGGGCTATTTCGTTAACGCAATTTTTAATTAATAGGGTTGGTATTTTATCCACACCAGCGGGTTTATCCGGGAGGTTGCCAATTTTATCGACAATTTTGTGTAAGGGGATGTGATACGAAGATATGTAATTAACATTTATATCATTATTTGGAATTGTTTTGCTAGAGTTAGGGTTAGGAGGGTTGAAGACTGAACTAAAGTAATTTGAGAAGGTATTGGAGATTAATTGGCCATCAGTAATCAGACTCTTGTTACTATCCCTAATGGCATCGATAGTACCAGACTTGCCTTGTTTGGACTTCATAAACTGCGAAATGTTCTTTGAGTTTGTGGTTATTTGAGATTCAATATTATTTATATAATTATCATAATCTAGGTTAATTAAATACTTTGCCCTACCCCTCAATAGCTTGAATGTTAAATAATCCAAGTTATTAGAGTACTTTTTCCATTTAACATGAAATTTTCTCTTTTCTTTAACAACTTTGATGGTGCTTAGACTAAACCAATGCGGGAATTTTGACTTATATTTAGGATATTTTGGAACATGTTTGTTAATAACATTCTCCAAATGGCAGTAAAACTTATTATTGCTATCACAAGTATTCAAATTAAGAAATTCACTGTTCCAGTCAATAGAAGATGAATTATTTCTAATCTAGTCAAAATTTGCCTTGTTATAATTAAATTCGATATCCGAATTGATCTTATGGATTGTCGCGTGTAATATACAAACATTTCATGTTAAACTCCAATGTTGTGTGGAAATGATCTTCAGAAACAAGGGGAAACTCACTTTCAATGACATTTTCAATTATAAAATTATTATTCAAGATAAAGTAATGTGTTTTTTGATTTATTGGTAAAATTATTAAATTGATAAAAACTGTAACAATAAATTATATCAATGAACAGATTAGAATAAGTATCTGAAAAATTTGAGGGTGTACAGTATTTGTTTATGGGGTCTAGCGACCATTGTATGCAGGGCAAGTTAAAATCACCGCATATTAAAAATGTATCTTCAGGATTATCCTCAATAATAGCATGAAACTTGGTACAAAACAAGTTCAAAGCAATTGAGTTGTCTGGAGGAATATATATACTGCAAATATTGAATTTGAAAGATTGAGAAGTGACAGTTACCCACAGATCTTCAGCGTCAGACATCCACTCACCACGCACTACACTATGGAAGCTATTTCTCACTCCAATTAGGACTCCTCCTCCTTCTTTATGGGTAGATCCAGAATCTTCGCGGTCGCGTCTGAAGATTGCGAAAGAATCATTCAATACTTTGGAAGGAGCAATTGTGTTATTAAGCCAAGTCTCTGTTAAGCATATAATATCTTGGTCACAATTTAAAGAGTTTTTAAAAATAGTCGTTAGTTTAGATTTCAAACCTCGAACATTTTGGTAAAAAACCAAGAGAGCCATTGCAAAAACAGTTTATTATAATCAACAGGTAAGAAGAAACATAAAGTTGATTACAGATTGTTCAAGTATTGTTCAGAAAAAATTCTCTTTACATGACTGTTATCATCTTTCCGCATAAACAGGCCACCATTTCTAATCCAAACATATTTGAAATGTTTCAGCTGTGCTATTTCTTTCGTCTTTTTCAGTAAAATTCTTGAGGAAGCAGTACGGTGTTCGTTTACGAACAACTGGTTTGAAATCTGAACCACTTTTAGTCCAGGGGCCGAGCTGCCAGATTGACGACGCTTTATTTTGGCTGCGGCTTTAAAGTCATCTCTTCTCTTTTTATGCAGTAATTAGATAATAATTGGTTTAGGTTTGTTGGAAACTCGAGAGTTTGCTCTAAAAATAGTATCTATATCATCAGCTGTAATAGGGCATTAAATATGTTCACCTACCTTCTGAATAACATGTAGTAAATTTTCATCACTTTTCTCTTCAATTCCTTGTATTTAAACATTTTTAGAACGTACGTTCTTTTCGAGTGTTTCTACACGTGAAGAGAGGGATTGCACTTCTTTTTTCAGTAGGGCGTTTTCTTTTGATAACTCTTCGATTGAATCCAGCCTCTCGTTCATTTTATTAATTAGAGCTTCAAAATCAGATACTTTGTCGCTGCAGAAATTGACTGACTTCAGCACTTCATTGTGTTGTTTGTTTAGGTTGTTCGTAGCTAACTGAATACTCTTAACAATCTTTAAAGTACATTTTGATGTAGATTCTTCCCCAGATACATCACTATCATCATTATCCATATCGTTGTGAAGCGCTAGTAACGATGTTCGTTTGCTTTCGCCAGTGGATCTGCATACAGAACAATACCATGCAGCACCATCAACTTGGAAGCCCGAAACCTTCTGCCTGCTCAAACCCACGCACTTGCCGTGAAAGGATTTCGAACACCGACCAGCACATTTCAGCCCGGGCGTTTTATTATTAATCGAGGTTGAACATTTGCAACAAACCACCATTCTGGCTCACAGACTAATGGTATAATGCAGGCAACGAGTTTTTTCACTGGAAGCAATTGACTATTTTATGAGTATAAACCGATTGAAAATTGAATAAATCAAATTTCACGTAAAGCTTGCATTGATATTATTACACAAATTAGTTGAGAAGTTACAATCAGATTGTAGCCAACGGTACGCGAAAAATACGAAATTTTTCGACCGTAAATTACGACAAAACTGAGCAAGTAACTCGGAGCGACAAACACACGTCTAGTCAAGGCTAGACTGTTAACTATTCAACAAACAGTATATCTTATTAAGTGTTATGGTATTGGGGAAGTTTCGTTCCAGTAAGCAATTGAAAAATTTCACGAAAAATATCCAGATGTGCCCATTACGCGGTGTGGAATAAAAAAATTAATAAAGAAGTTTGATGAGACAGGATCTATTCAAGACAAAAAGAAATTGAAAAAGGCGTACATTGAGGAGGATGATGCAGCTAGTGCACTAGTCACTGAACTGAATAAATATACTGGAACGCGCACGTAAAGGTCGAATGTCTTTCAAATTTGAAGCCACTTTTAGACAAGGACAGATGCCGTGGGAGGGAATATTTTCTCTTTGTAATTTGTTTTGTGTAATTGCGTTTTGAGAAATTATTCTTCTTAAGTTATGTTTATTTGGCTGATTGTTGATTACAAACATACATGATGACAATAATTCCTTCCTGACAGTCTAGGTATTTTAAATAATTTCAATTAATAAGTTTATTTAACTTTATTCATTGCACACTTTTGGAAACTATTTAATAGTACAAAATTATATTCAACAGCTCTAAATCGATTAAAATAATTACACTGAACAAGCACAAATAAATAATAAGGAAAAAAAGTATTATAAAACTAAGGGCGCTCACCTTATTACTCGTTTTTAATTTGTTTTAAATATCAAAGCATTTTAAAAAATTGCTAGTTACCTTGTCTTACATTTTCGTATATATACCTACCTAATAAAAAGAGATTTTATTGTATTTAGCATCATTAAAACTTTTTCTCTTAAATTTAAAAATAATTATCACATTTCTGCCATTTAACTGCGCGAGTGTAACAAAGTTAGACTTCCCTCCCTCAGCAGCTGTTCTTGTCTAACTACATGGTTTCATTTCTAGAATGGGTCGTAGTTGTTCCATTTTAGGTTATTCATTTCAGTGGCACTAGTTATGCATTCGTTAAGAGAAAGTCCCAAGTTGAGTCTACGAAAAAGAGCAGTGGAGGTTGGTTTTTACAATAGTCACTTACAGAAAATATTTAAGCAAAACAAAATTCATCCATTCAAACCGAAATTTATTCATACCTTACAATATGATTATGACACAAGGTTAAACTTTTGTGCGATGATTGGTAAAAAACTTATGCATGGCCGATTCTTTCACAATAATATTTTTTTTTATTAAAATTAACGTGCTCGGCGACTATGGCCACTTGCACAAAACGATTACATTGCTATATAAAATAGAAAAGACAATAATATCATATGTAGGTTTGGTTAAATTTTGCTGTAAAGCTGCACCTCTTTGAGGAATTGCAGTAGGCTGTTCATTTGCTCTGGATTATTCAGCATATATCGTAGGCTTGATGAGAGGTGGTAATGTTGTCTCCTGGCTGAGAACTGGTGACATTCAGTTAAAATGTGTTTTATTGTCAAATGCGATTGACAAATTTGACAATAGGTTCGGTTGCTGGATGTCATTAGGTATCCATGCATTAACTTAGAATGTCCGATGCGTAGTCTCCTTATTATGGCTAGATCTCGCCTTGTAAGTTCTGTAGGAGCAAGGAGAGGGCTATTGATTGACGGCTGTATTTCGTGTAAAAAAGAGCGATTTGTATCCCAGTGCTGTTGCCATATAATTTCCGTTCGTTTTTTGATGTGTGCCTTCAAGTCATTACATATTTGCATATTGTCAGTAATGTCAGTGAATGTTGAGGCAATTTTCGCATAATGATCAGCGAGTTCATTGCCTGCTATACCAATGTGGGATGGTAGCCAAATTATAGTAACTGATATATATTGGGAAGTGATAAGCTTGTGGTTAGTATCTTGGATATTTAGGGCAATTAGATGTTTGGTAAATATATTTTGGATAGTCTGGATAGAGGCTAGTGAGTCTGTGCATATAGCTACATGCTTATTTGTTAAAGTGATGTGTTTGAGGGCTTGAAGTATGCGAAATAATTCGTCGGTATGGACGCTGCATAAATGAGGGAGGAGTTAATATAAGAATGGGACGTTGTAACAGAGCAGCCTACTCCTGTTTCATTTCGAGGCATCAGTATATAGAACTAGATCGTATTTATTTGTTAGTATGATGTTATTAAAAGCTTTCATTATGAATTCCCTTGGTGATACATGTTTGTCGTATCGTGTAAGTGATGTGTTGAGCTGAGGACTGATAATGACCCAAGGATGAGTCTGGGGTAGTGGGAGAGGAGTTGTTTGCCGTAGATTCATGTCATCAAGTAGCTGTGCTAGCACGAATGGAACGGATTTAATTGATGATATTGGGCGTGCGTTGTGTGAAGTGGAGGTCGTTTATATAAAAAGGGGATATACAGGATTATGGGAGTTCGAGGAAACGGAGGCTGCGTAAGAGAGAAGTAGCTGTTGTCGTCTTAACCAAAGAGGTGGTTCATTGGCTTCACAATAAAGGTTTTCAACAGGGGTAGATCGGAAGGCTCCTAGGCAGAGACGTAGAGCTGTATTGTGTATGGGGTTTGAGAGGTCAGTGTATGTTTTGGAAGCTGACATATATACGTAGCAACCATAATCTAGTTTGGAGAGTATAAGCGATCTATATACTTTAAGGAGGGAATTTTAGTCGGCACAGAGGGTTTTAATTATGTTGAGCCTCTTACTACACTCACCTTTCAATTCTAGTGGATGTTGTTTTCAGGTAAGTCGTTAGTCATAAGTAACACCGAGTATTTTTCAGTGGCCAACTAGAGAGATACAAATGTTGTTGATCATAATACGAGGGGAGGGGGAGGGAAGGCGTCGGCTGAATTTAATGATTTTAGATTTTGTGTAGGATAAATATACACCTAGGAGGTTAGTTCTGTAACCAAGGGTATCAACAGCAGATTGAATTAGTTTCCATGTGGTAGAGACAGAACGTCCGGGGCAGTATATTATTAGATCATCTGCATATAGGACATGTCTAATTGGTGAAGAAAGATTAGAACCCCATCCGATTGGATGTAAGCTGATGAGAAAATGCCATTAACTGAGACTCTGTACGATCGTGCCGATAGAAAATTTTGGATAAACTGAAATATTTTGCTATTGATGTTATGAACGGTGAGTTTGTTCAGTATAGAATGTCTACTAATGGTATTAAAGGCACCTTCAATGTCAAAAACAGCGGCAATACCGGAATTGAGGACGCTCACTAAATAAGCGACTACCTACCAACCGCAGTTTCAGTTTATAATTTGATATCGTGAGATAAACAGTGAACAAGTAAATAGTAAAACGTTTATATAAATTAAGTCTAAGTGAATAAACAGTTTGTTTTGTTTTAAAATGTCTTTATTTACAATATTTTTTGAGTTGGATATTTACAATATATGAACAGAACTATATATAATTACATAAACAAACATAAATATATACAATGCCGATGTCCTGGTAGTCCTGACATAAATGCTTATGTCTGGATACATATATGGCACCTTGCTCTTCGCATAATCCATTTGTTTTCGCTATTCAAGTTACTTTGTCCCATATTGATAAATTTGGCTCCACTAGCTCTTTCGACTTATTTATTCCTGAAAAGCAGCTGAAAACAGGGTTTCAAGTAAATAAATAGTAGTGAAGTGTTTACATATATTAGTGTAAGTGAATATACTGTGTATAGAATATAAATTAGTGAATAGTATAGTGCATAAATAAATTAGGTGAGTAGACATACCGTGTGTATAAATTTATCCCACCGTTGTAATGAAAACTTTTGAATAAATAAGAAAAACATGACAGTGGTGTCAGATGTGGAGTACTATAAATAAATAGCTACGTAAAAATGGCAAAGACACTAAGTGTTATGGAAATGACAGAGCTAATGACAGAATTGGAAAATCGTTAGTTGTAAACGTCCGGTAAGAAAAGTGACTTAGTAGAAAGACTTAAAGTGGCACTGGAAAATGACGGCTTTGATCCAGAAACTTTTATTCAATGACGAGAATTCCACCTTAATCTCGTCAATTTCTACCATGGAAGACAATATTTCAACTAATGTGAAGAACGATAATTCTGCCATGGAAGAGAAGATTTCAGCGAATATGAAAAACCATATTTGTGCTATAAAGAAAGATTTTTTCTGCCATGGAAGAGAAGATTTTAACAGATGTGAAAAAGCCGTTGAAAAGTATGGCAGACAAGAAGCCGAAGAAGATCAAATGCCGGATGTGTGGCGAGCTAGAGCACGTACGCAGCCCCGTCTAAGCGCCCCAGGGGGAAATTAGACAGGATCGAACACCGAGCTGATGTAAATTACCGAAACGCCGACTCTCTGCCGAGACAGTCATGCCCTGTAGACTATTCTTACTGCATCAAGTCGAAATCTGAGGAGTTGCAGTTCCAAGAATTACAGTAGTCAACGGAGAATGATCACCCACAAGGATCAGAGAAGATCATGAGAATCATCCTCACCTAAAGGAGATTCGGCAATGGAAGGATGAAAATCGGCGACCTACCTGGAGAGAAGTGTCAAAACTTTCACCGATATTCAAGGCATATTGGATTTGGTGGGACTCCCTTGTCCTGGGAGAAGGCCTGTTGAAAAGAATCCTTGAGGACGATGATGGTTCCGAGAACAGAAGACAGATAGTTATCCCGACAACGAGAGTAGCAGAGGGAAAGAGAAAGTTACACGACAGTCCATCGGGAGGTCATGTGGGAGTGAATAAAACCCTAGTAGAGTATGGTCCCCTTGCGCGTGGTAACTTTTTGTGACGTCACATGACCACGCCCTCTGACATTGACCTATTTTTGGGGGTTTGGCCCGGGCCAAGTCCCAAAATTTCGAAGATCAAAGGTCAATGACCTTTCGTGACCTTGACCTACTTTCCGTGACCTTGACCAAGTTTGGGACCCGTGTCAAAGGTCAATGACCTGGGAACTTTTGTGACGTCACATGACCACGCCCTATGACGTAACATGACCACGCCCTATTACGTCACATTGTCTATGTGGCGTATGTACGTTCCGTCGTATGTGTCATCTGTCAAATGTCTCATCTGTCATATGTGACGTATGTGCCGTATGGCCTTCCGTCAAATGTCTCATCTGTCATATGTGACGTATGTGCGTTCCGTCGTATGTGTCATCCGTCAAATCAATGCCATCTGTCGTCGTCAACCTACATTATCCAACAGGTGTCGGTAATACAGTTACCTTGTCTTGCCATCTGTCGTTGTCGTCGTCATCGCCATAACGGCACTAAGATATATCTATTTGTTATTCACCAGGGTGCCAAAACGGCCGTGAGTGGTTGGGGTAGCGAAGCTACTTTTTCCGTATACTGCGCATGTTTTCCGTTACAGATAGGCCGTAAAAGACACATTTCAACGTTCTGCGTACGTACTAAAGGCATTTCCCCATATCTCTGTTATTAATTGTCGGATTGGAGTCTAATAAACGCTATTATGATTGTTAGAATATTATCGTATACAGGATGTACAAAAAAAAAAGATGCCATTAGGGCACTAACGTATATCTCTGCTATTATTGGTCTGTAAGTAACGGAAACAGCTTCTAATATTAATTTTGAAAATTTACTGGACCATCTCATCACATTCAATAGGTATTGAGCGAATCTTTTCAACAGCCTTTTGACCACAAAACACTCTAATATTTTTATCCATTTTAACACCTCTTAACAAAACGTATAACACGAATGATAATACTAAGACAACAGATGCATACAACAACAACATAAGCAAGTTAGTTAAATTAATAATAAAAACTGAACAATTGATAAAAGAGCCGCAAACAAAGTCTATGTAGCAGGGGCGGCTACCCGGCTACCCTGTATAAATTCAATCGATGTGAACGAAAGTAATAAAAAAGTTACATCATCCTGTTATAAAAAATAAGTCCGGTTGGTGAGAACAAAGTAAGAGTCTTACGCAATAGATAAAATTATGTATGCAGATAGTTATTCAATGTATTTGCATTCTCTTGAAGGTTACACATTTGAAAAATAAAAAATATTAGATTCGATTTGTATATATATAAGATCAGTTTTGTCGTATGACATTCATTCCTTCGTATCTATTTCTGAACTCAGCAGTTTCCAAAAAAAACAACAGGTAAGACATTTTCATTTTATATTACTTGGAATGATTTAATCATAATATTATCATCAATTTCAGTGTAATGGATTTAAAAACTATAAATTCTTCTTCGCTTCTAGAAAGAGATTCGAAGCCTATAACAAAAATTCACGATTAAATATAGGGTGAACCTAAGAAAATTATTTCAGCGAAATTAGTACAAAGCAAATTTGGAGAAACAGTATTATTAGAGCTGGAAAAAGAAGTAATATTCCTTCCGCAGAGGGTAACAAAAACGTACAAACCCTATATCAACTATTTTGAAGACGGAAAATACGCGTTTATATTTAGAGGGGCAGTGGAAGTTGGTAATCCTCATCCAGCAACATCATTCGAAATGATAGAAATTCAGTTGGTGAGTTATATAATATCATGGACAAATACCGCAGTACATTATCTAAAATTGATGACGAAGAATCATTCTGGAGGTGACTAAAACCAATGTCAAAATGTGCATGTGAACATATGTGAAAACAATCAATAAATTATACATTTTAACATATATTGTATTAGTATAATTATTATTGTACCTAGTTTGCAAAATGAATAATCTAATTGATCCACCTATGTGTAAAATTTTTGAAACAATAGTTTGTTTAGTTTGTAGAAAAGTGTTACTTAAAACTTTTAAACTTGAAAAAACTTGGAATTGTAAACAAAAATTGATAATTGGTTTGTGTACAGCTGAATGTAATCAAACAAGACCACTGAGAAAATTTCCAGAATATATAGATAATTGGTTACAAGAATTAGACCCGTTAGATGAAAGAGACTTATACAAATATTTATTACCTCGACGACGTGATCAGATCTAATATTAAAATAAAATAATTATAAGACCGTCAGATCATGTAATATGAAATGTTTATATATAAGGTAAAAACATTTTGGTGTCAAGGCTGCTAATTGTGGATTTTTATCAAATTCATATACAGGTGTGGTGGAATATTTGTCGGTAATGTTTATAATTAACATTCCAATGAATATTATGATGATGATTTTTCATATTTTATATCATTCAATTTAGAATACTCAATACTTAGTTGCAGTATGTCTCTCGCAGAATATAGACATCGAATTGAGGAATATCTAATAAAAATAAATCAATTGAATAAGGACATTACTTTTTATGAAGATAAAAGAAAGGTTACGAAGCAAATTGAAAAACTATGTCTAGCTGATTCAAGTCAAAGAATATGGGATAAGCTTACGATAAATTGGATACCTGAAGAATTGAAAAACGGGGAACAACAACAGGAGATTGCAAGTGCCTTAGATCACATCTTTTGGCGTCAGACACCACAAACGACAACATATCCATTGAACCGAATAAAGCCTACAAGTGTTCAATATGACCAACATGAAAGATGACATGTATAACATTAATACCAATATTTGTTATTTTAAAATTGTTAAACTTAAACAAGCAAATGTAATGTAATTTATAATCGATAAATAGATATTAGGTAAATATAAGGTGTTTCAATAAAAAAAATGTCATTCAATTCAAAAATCAATTTATTATTATTAATATATAATAATATTTACAAAGGTAATACACTATTGAAAAAACAGCGTCGGAGATGTTCTACGTTTCTTTGTGTGCAAGAGTACAGCCCAGTGGCGTGACAGGGATTTGGATCACGTTCAAAGTTTCCACTATCACATGATGTACCGTCAAACTTGCAAACATCAATAATATGTGGAAACACATTGAATATATGGCATTTCTTTAGTAGAAATTCTGCTTTTTGTTGTCCGCGTACGTATATGAAATCTGCAGCATACAATAGCTTATTTTCCAATATATCATCAAATTTGGAGTAATCGATGTCTCCCGGAGAGTATCGAATACCATGCACATTCTTCTCCAAGTATGACACAGTCTTCTTATCTTTGTTGCTCAACGTAGCAATTGATTGTGGTGGTAAAAATATGTAATGACTCTGTTTAAATTCAATTTCGATGGTAAGTTCTTTAGCAACAAACAGACCATTTATAACGAACCCCTGAATGTCTACGATTGCTATTCTCATGATGATGACTGTTTGAATACTGACTTGCAGCAGCCAAACACACTTAAATTTAAAGTCTTGACTATTTCGGTGAGAGGGAAGTACTCCATTACGCAGTCGTGAATTATGATACAATATACTTTAGTGTTTTAGGGAAAACCAATGTTTGCTTCATGTCAAGTTTTACATCAACAGTAGGTGCCTTCATGCTTTCTTCTTGTTTGGAGCAATCGATAACAAACAAGGCGCGTTTCTTAAAAGAGGAATAATCCAAGAGAGGCCGCTTCTGTGTCGAATTCATATAGCTGGGATAAAATTCAGTATAGTTGAAATAGGCTTCATTGTAATCGTTTCTACTAAAGTCCAACTGCATTCTTTCATTGGGAAAATATTCGCCATTTAACGATGAACGTATACTTTGAATTTCTGCATTATCGAGCAGAGTGGGATCGACTTTGCTGTTGTCACGTTTGTTGGTTTGAAAGAAAACAATAACATAACGAGGTCGTTCGACTGAGGTTGTAGTTTTAACAGCCCAAACTTCACGTTTAACATTTCTGGTAATTGCAGGCAGTTCGTGTATCTCCCACTTTCTAAACGGAACAACTATAGGCAGATCCTTTTGAATGGCCTTCATAAGTTCCAACTTAATATCGTCATTAGGATAGATATGTCTGATTTTTAATTCAATGTCGGTAATTTTAATGTTAACAGTTGTATTAGAAGTCACTCCAGCAACAGTTTTTTCATGAAATTGACTGTCTCGACCCTTACTTCGTGGAATATGCTCATATTAGTGTTTTTAAATGAAACTCAAGGTTTCTAATTAATTCCACAATATAATTCAAGTTATTGAAAATTCTAAAAAATTGACAATTGTTTCGATAAATCAATATCATCGACGATGATATTGATTTATCGAAACAATTGTCATTTTTTTAGAATTAGCCTTGAGTTTCATTTAAAAACACTAACAGTTTTTTCCGTGATATGAACACAGTCATTATCGTTTCGAGCTCGAACTAAACGTATTGTTTGTCGTCCACACGTATTGATAGGATAGTCATTGAAAATGTTGAAAATATGTTGTTTGAGAGGAATTTGAAGGTTAAATGATTTGTCGATGGAATTTAGGATGGGGTCTTTAGGATAATTACAACCTGCTATAGCCATATGATTGGAATCTTCTTGATTGTAGCAAGTCATGGCAAGTACAGCGCTAACGATTCTAGGATCTCGAACCGTTTCCATTTCTCTTGCACTTTCACTGTATGTACACGAATCGAAAAGGAAAGCACCAACATGATTAGCCAGTTTTACATCACCGGCTCCTTGTACATCGAGTGTCCCTTTAATGCACAACAAAGTTTCGTTCATGGCAAAAAACGAATCAACTTGATTGATGCTAAATTCTACAATATCACTGCAACTGAACGATTTGATGAACGGTGCATATGTTCTGTATTCAGCTTCACGAATCGACTCATCAAATTGCGGGTTACGGTAAATATCAAACATTGGTGACATATCGTTCATACGAGAACGTTTTCCATACATTGTCGTCATTGTTGTTTCTATTTCAACAAAAAGCCTAAAGACTGCAGGAACAATTTGTTAGCAAAGGTAAGCTGCTGCTGCTTTAAAGGCTGTCGCGTAACTAATGACTTTGAATGTACGTCGGAACGTCTTTTATGATTAATTATCAATCCCATCTGTTGCTTCTCGCTCTAAGCTCTAACACCAAGGTGCTCTTTTCACCAGGAAAGTTTATGGGACGTCCGTCTTGGTCTACAGCCAACACAGTTACGTTGGTGATTTCACGTCGTGTTATAACATGTGAATAAAGTAAATTATGTGGTGTTTCGTCAATGGCGTACCCAGGATCTACTTTTATGACCAATTCGTAAATAGTATGAGCAGATCTGTTTGCGTCGAAGGCTTCAGTGGTAACGTTACATTCGAAACGTATGCTAGATACTTTTATAATTTTGACGGGTAGATCTGAAGAGTGCCATCGTTTGGGTTCGAGTATTTTTGCAGAAAATCCTAATATGTTACCCAGACTGTTGGGTTGTTCAAACGAAATTCTATATTTACTTAAAATCATACATTGTAACGTATTATTATTAGGTTTTAGTGCAAATATTGATTCTGGTCTCAGTGAATTGCCGCCATCTAACTTGTCCAGTATAAACGATTCAATGTCAGCAATTTCGTAACATCCTGTGGGAAAATCAAAACTTTGCAGCTTGTTATTATCGTCATAATAGTAAAACTTGCAATTATCAATGTTTGGTATGCTATGGTATGAGTGAAAAGAACGCAGCGCTAATTCGTAGTCTTTCTCCGGATGTATTACAATAGGTGTAGGAGGTTGGAAGGTAAATACGTGATTTGTGCTATTAACTCTCAAAAACTGCGACATGATGACTGATGCAAGTCAAGGGTTGTAAGGTGCTTTGAATAATAATAAGAATACTCTACAATTAAGATTTATTCAATACACG